>CM047584.1:1778345-1814483 GCA_026184515.1 Peronosclerospora sorghi | reverse complement strand
ATTTTAACCAATCAGGGCAGCAGCCCTTGGTGGTGGCGTGGCAGCCAGCCACGTGTTGGTATACAGGTGGTGTACACTACATTTTAGCTAGGTACTAATTTAGTAAGTTCTACTTAGTATTACATATAGTTTACATTGTTTTAAATTAATTTAGGCTAATTATACATTAAATATACATTCAGTTTACAAAAATACCTAAAACTGCTAGGCGCGCGACCACGCCCGGTCGCGCGCGCGGTGAGTATTGTAGCGTAAGGGAGTTCTACCTTACGCTACCTCCCTTTATAAGGGAAACCTTGTTACCAGGGGTGGCGAAAGCTAACTGTAAGCCACCCCGGGAATCTTGGCCCCGAGCAAGAGAGTGATCTCTTGCTAAGCCCTTATACAAGGGCGTATCGGCTAAGTAGAGGCGAACGCCGCTTAAAGGACAGTCTTCCTCTGTGCGCTAGCCGCACCGTGCGTTTACGCACCGGCTACATCTGGTAGCACTTGTAGTCAATCCAACACATGTGTTGGTGATCAACATCCTCTGCAAGGGATGGATCAGGACGATTAGGGTAAGCTAACCCCCGTCCAACAGGAAGCCTTTAAAAGGCTGTTACCCGTATATGGTGAGGAGGGCATGCGCCATCTAGTGGAGCAGGGCCTCTATGCCGTGCGTTAAAAGGTGAATGCCCTTATCGCCCATGAGGCGAGTCTTCGCGGGAGTTATCCCGCGTCTACGGGGGTTCGCCCCCCGATTCCCTTTAAGATAAAGAAATTCACCGGCGAGAAAGGTGAAAACCTTTATGTGTGGCTTCGAGAGGTTGAAACCGCATTCGCCACCGCGAACGTGATCGAGGATCACCTGCAAGTGGGACTTGCATTGACCCATCTTACGGGAAAAGCCCGTACATGGGCGTTTACGTGTCAGGATTCTGTCACGAGCGTGTTCCCGAACTGGGAAATCCTTAAGCGAAAGCTTATGAACATATATTCAACGCCTGATCTGTTTTTCCAGAATCATCTGGCGTTCCTAAGGTTCCGTCTGGGCACTAGGGACTTGGAGACGTACATCCAAGAACTTAAGACCCTTTTGGCAGAGATGTACGCGAAAGCGTATTCGGACGATGTGTCCATCCCCGTCTTCATGGGAGGCCTGAGAAAAAGGGCCAGCACGGTCGGAGCTTTTCCGATGCTGACCCCACTCTCTGTGGGAGGCGTTCAAGATGGCGTTCAACGCCGAGAGGAACTTTCGTTCCTCTAAGGTGGGTCCCGAACCCATGGACCTGAGTCAGGTCGAAGCGAGCCAAAGATCATGCACCGGACCATATTAAAAAATGGTCAGGTTTGTTCGTTCTGATTTGCCGTTTAAGTCTGGGTTACCAGCCTCCATTTTGTCGCCCAATACCAGTCTATTTACAAAAAAGACCGACATTCTGGTATTCGCCACCGACATCTGTCCTCAATAGCTGCACACGGCAGGGAAACTCGTTCTCAAACCAGGCCAAAAAATGCTCAAACATCTTTTCCTCCCTATCTTTCGTGCGGGCGGCAAATACACGAACGTAATTAGAGAAATTGTCCACGAAGACAACCAAAAATCTATTTCCACGCCGATAGCAAGGAATTATAGGACCCTTAAGGTAGCTGTAGATCATTCCTCCGATCCGATCAATAGGCGCATTAATTAGAGATTCTTTATTCGGTTGGGACTTCTGTGTTGATTTGCCTTCGGCGCAGGTCAGGGAATTTGGTTTCTTCGTATCCGTGAGGACTATGCCCGACCTGCGGTCCCTGGACAGTTTTTAAACTGTCTCATACCAGGTGACCCAAGCAAAAGTGGAAGTGATGTAGACTTCCAGCGTGAGCGTCCTTTGACACATTTTACACCACATTACTTTTACCATGCTCGAAAAACCACCCGCGTAGTTAATTCCTTCGACAATCGATAGATTAGCCGCAAATACGGACCCAAACGTCCTAATTTGAAAATGGTTTCCGCCATTAAGCATCTTGTGAACCAGGTGACCATCGACAGCAATAGTTCACCCTTTTTCACGTAGCCTTCCAAGTTAAATTAGTTTTTTCGCTAGCTTTGGCGCGTAGAAAACCTCGGTTAATTCGATAACCGTCGAGGGGTTTTAATCTGTTTTTAGAGTAATCTTGCCTTTGGTAGACCTTAGCATAACGCTGTACGTAAAAACAAATGTGTCATCCGGACCACATTCTATTTCGTCTTCCAATAGCTGTGCGTTCGACACCAAGTGCCTACTCACTCCACTATCGACAATTTACACGTTTCGTTCACACACATCAATACATGTACTAGTCTCCCCATAAATCATCGACTTCATCATCAAAAGTATCACCATATTAGACCATCCATCACCAGGATTTGTGGTCTGTCTATCATTTCAGTTTCTTTCATTTCAGCGGTTCATTTCCGTCAGTACCTTTGGATGCGCCCCTCGCTGCCGCAGATATAACACCCCCGCTTATTTTAATTTGGTATCACCAAATTTGAGTTCATCCTAGTGGGGAAACTGCTCTTGACCGCATCATCTTCAAGCTATTGAGCCCATACTATAATCTCTTGAGCATGACACAGTTAGTCCTGCCTAGCAGGATCGTACCTGGTCATGAACATGATCTTCATGCGCGGCGCCGCAAATTTCACAATATTTTCAATGATTAACTTTTCGCTTTGACCCACTTTCATGGGACAAATCTAAATAAGTAGAGATAGTGTTCTGTCCAACTCCGTCTTGGGTCTTTCTCACTGGAAAACCTCATAGCCGCTTGATGGTGGGATATGTTTACTCTAAATCCCAACCACATTTGTTCTAAAACGAAATGCAAATGCGGCGAAAGTTGCGACCACGATCCAATATTAGAACGTAATTATTCAGCGGCCGTGCTCCCCCAGCTTGTTTGTCTTGAGGTGCTACGTCCAATTGAATCCGGACGTCATCTCCGCAATCTCGATGGTTTCTATAAAAAGGTAAGTCCGTTGCTAAAACCCGGCAGTTAATCCAGGGTATATCTCTTTGCCGTAAAACTTATCGACGACCAACTTTGGTATTTTTTGCATATCGTGACCAAAATGGGGTGCATGCATATTCCCGGCGGCGACATTTCTACCGCTCACACCCGGAACGCTACCGGGTGCCACATGGGGTGCTGTGTTAACATTTGCGCGTGGCACACCGCCAACTTCTACGCCTTCAGCCTCGGCCAGATCATGCAGAGTCATCTGGCCGAACGGACGGTAGTTCCTTAAACTTTCGCGGAACTCCGTGTATTTCACTCGTACTGGGGAGTTCTTCCTCGACCAAACGACACACTTTCCGCTAAGCACTTGCCTTGTGCCTCTTCAAAAGAAACTAGTGTGGTGGAGTCAAGTTCAAAATCGAACACCGTAGTGTCGAGAACCTGACCACCATCGTGCCCGGCCTTCCAACTTACGGGGGGGGTTACCCCGCGAACCTTCGCCTTTGATCCGATCGGATCGTCCGCTGATAAAAGACGACCGATCATCAACACAGGACGCCTGCTCCGATTTGTTCTGCATCTCACCTTGTGTATCCGATGGATTGGGCTGGTAACACACTTGGTGGATTGGCGCTAGGAATTGACTTGTGGTCTAAATGTGGTAGACCGTGCTGGTTAATGTACCCTGGGCGGAACTCTTCACCCTGGGTACGGGTAGATCGGTTATACCTTCTCGGCCTTTTGGCTAAGGTCAAGTGTAGTATCTGTTCTAATTAGTGTAGAGTCAGTGTAGCATCTGTTTTAATTGGGTAACCTACCTGCACTTTTTCTTCTCTACATCTGTCCTTCCTACATCGTTAGTGCCCTCATGCGCTTTCGGTGGCTGGAATGGCAGCCGCGGGAGCGCTCTCTATAGTTCGATAGTAAGTGCTCTACCACCAGCCATTCAAGTCTCGCAACTTGAAGTGAGTATACTTCCGAGGGCAGATCGTTGAACCGATCGTAAAGCCCGACCAATATGGGAGATAAACTCCACTAATCCAATAGGGTCCAATAATCCAATAGGGAGATCCAAATGAGAATGTGACACACTCCACGAACGATATCTCCACGAAATAATCCAATAGACGTAATAGCACGTTCCAAACGTGCGCAACTTAAACTTGAGAGGTCGCAAAGTGCACTCCCGTCGGGGACTTCCGGCGGGCCAAGTGCGTCTGTGACGCGTCCCGGCCGGGTATAATGAGCTGGAGGGGATTATTCGACCCTCCGCTCCCAAAACACTCCGCGGCGTGCAGAGGCGACTGATGTGCAAAGCGAAACGACCCCCGGTTGAGTTATAGGTCCAACAATTAAGTCGTAAATCCAAAAACGCTCTTCTTAGACGAAGCGAAAACAAAACCTTTTCCCAACAGGCAAAACCAAAAACTAGACTACCTACCCCCTATAGTCCCCAATATGTACCAAACATGAAAATATGTAGTACACGCAATCTCATGTGACTTACCCAAATCCGTGTTCTTGACACCCCTTGCACATGACCTGCTTAAAATCCTCCTGGATTTCCACCAATTCGATCGCCGATAGGCCGATCGGTATGCTGCTGACCGGAAACGACCAAAATTCTTGGATCCGCTTCGCCACAGCCGCCCCTGAGTCGTGTTGCAGCCGCGCAACGGTAGCGGCCCGATCTCATCATGTCCAGATCTTCACAGAAGCGGACTTCACCAATGGACGGATCTCCGAATCCACCTTCGCCAGGTACTTGACTTGCATACCCGATCGCCTTGTGAACTCTCTTGACCTTCTTTGCTGCAGGTGCCCTGCGTTCCTCACGCCCCATATTAGTTCGCCGACCAGATCGGCTCGATCTGACAGCTTCCTCAGCAATTCAGAGTCCGACACACCGGGCAATCATCAGATCGAGGCCGATCAGCTCCGGAAAACGGTCCGTGAGCTCCAGTCCCAGTTAGACATCAGGGATTCTTCACTCCTGAAACTGAGGAAGGAGGTGGATACGTTGATCCCCATGTCCACGAAGTTGCAGGAGGTAACCACTGAAAACGCACGTCTCCGGGCCCAGATCGTCCAACAAGCAACGCAAGGTAGGTCAATCGGTCTGTTTCCATCTTGGGTCTGCTCTGACCTTCCTTTGCATATAGATTAATTGCTCGCCGATATCGCCAAGACGTTCGACGCCTTATTCATGGTTGATCGGCAGTCTCATAATCATTGCGATCAGCTCCGACCTATCTTGGACGGGCTGATCGGCGCACGACACGATCTGTCTCGCTTGGAGGCCTACCGATCGCACCTCCTGGAACAGCTCGCGGTGGTCGACCGGCAGAGGTTGTAGGACCAGTCCGATCGGACCTTACTCCGCACCCAACATGGTGACCTGGAGAGGCAGATCAGCGAGTTACAGGTCGTGGTCCGGGAGCAGATCGGGAGGGTCGAGTCCTTCCAGGCCCGATCGGACGCCTGGACCCAGGAATCAGATCGTCGCTGGGCGGCCGTAAACCGGTGCTATCAACAGCTGACTGACTTGTTGCACCGGCGTCCGTCTACCCGCTCTAATGCTGACCGGTCTGCATAGGCCGTTCTCGTCGATCTGCATCAAGACCGGACCCGACGCCACTCATTGGCCAAAAGTGACCCACCCAAAATTTTGAAAACTTCCAAGTCCAAAAAGCGTAAGGACGCGCCGAAGAGCTCAAGGGCGCGGGGCATAGCGCGCGACTCTGAACTCGAGGAGAAGCGAGTGTTGCCCCAGAAGAAAGTCAAGACGTCGGCGCATCTCCCAAGTCTCGAATCGGTCGCAGATGACGCGTCTATCGCCACCAAATCTCGTGCGCCCTCGCGCCCCCGTGCCGCTCGCACCAAGTGTATAGAGGTCTCCTCCGGAGAGGACTCGGGGGGGGGGCGGATCGAGCGATTCCGAGTTCTTGGTCACTGCGTTATCCAAGACCCGGTACGATCAACGCCGAGGTTCCGTTACTGCGAAGCCTGCATCGGGGAATAATAAGGCGATCAGCTCCCAGGGTGATGGTGCTGCACCGATGCGCAAGTCGACCGGACCGTTGCCTTCGTTCCAGCCCGGCACATCTGGGCTGAGCAATCACGCCCGATTAAAAGGATTGTTGGCAAGAGATCGACCTCTCCCGTCGCTGACTTCGGATGCCACTTCACCATGGTCATCGTGGAAGATCGGTAGCTTGTACCAATCTGCCCTTACCAAGCAGATATTAGCCCGATCTCTATCGCGCCCGGACTCCTGGATTTTTCCTCCAGCTCCTAAGGCTCCTGACGCTTCTGCATGGCGGGCGAACCTGGTCATAGCACCACAAATCGCCCGTCTGTACGAATATGAGCCATGGAAGGTATTCGTCCGCCCCAAGCTGGGGTCCATGTTCGCGTCGACTGCGTGGATCGACTCGTTCCTAGGTCGATTGAAGGCTTTCAACTAAACTTACAGCCAAACGATCTGGGAGTCTACGCACTATCTAGTGCTTCCTGGTCGAGTGCAACATGATCAAGGCCTGATCTTGTTCCAGAGAAACCGAAAGATGCGCCGGAGTCGGGCAGGCGAGGCCTGGCAGACCCTATGCCAATTTGTTCTGGGAGGGATGCTGGCCCGCGCATTCGACCTCGATATCTTCTTGTATCCTGTGGTTCTCCATATGGCCAAAAGTCGGGTTGAGAAAGCCGGGGTGCTAGCTAACGACGGCGCCTGGTATCCCGGTATTCATTGTGACGAGCCGGTCACCGACCTCAAGGACGCTTTGGCCAAGATCGATCGGAAGGAGCCCTGGCGCAATCGGTACCAGAACCAGATCGAAGACCATCCGGCGCTGACTATCGGCCGTCTGTTGAGCGACAAATCCTTGATGCAGCAGTGAGCTGACCAGATAATTTGTAATACATGTCATCATTCTTTTCACATTCCTGATCATCCAATCACTTGACCAAATTCATCACTTTCTCCAAACTTGCACCAACACGTTATCATATACCGTTTCAATCCACATCGCGAAAATCATCACCCCAATCGTCATTCCACTACTCCAGTTCGTCACGGTTCATCATAGTTCATCACAAACTCACAAAATTCTGACCCCACACATATTCACACCGATCGATATACTGATCGGCGCTACTGTGTGTCTTGATCTTCGTGGGTCTGCATCACTGCGAAGCGATTACGACTGACACGTTCTCGATCGAACTCTCGTAGCAGTGTTCCACAATTTAGGTCGAGTTCGTCGATACAAGTTTCTTCATCATGATCCTTCCAGCGGACCAGATATTCTCGGTGGGTGCGGCCGAAACGGGTCTTCTTGACCGATCGGACATCCAGCACCTTTTCCACCTCGAATTAGTCCTCTTCCAATAGCCTTTCCCAACTGTCCTCCGGAAGCAGAGCCTTATCGAAATCGAATCTCCCCGCTTCGTCCACCAGACAGGGAATTTTAGGCCGATCGGGGAATTCTCTAACCAGCTTCAACTTGGAGACGTGCACGATCGGAAAAACTTTGTAATCCGTACCGATCGTGATCAGACGTGCCGCATACTCACCGATCAGCTCTGCTACACGGAAAGGACCGTGCCATATATGAACCAACTTGTTCGCATAGCCCTCCTTGACCCGATCGAGGTATAGCCATAGCCTCGCCCCTGATTCAATACCATGAGGTCGGACTTGGTCGTTGTTCCGGTATGCCCGATCTTGTATGGCCTGACGCAACTTTTCGTTGACGACTTCTTTCGCATGCTGATAATGCTTCTGTACCTGCATGCACCAACGACTGGCATCGCGATCGCGGGTCCGAGTGCAGCCGATCGGTATCGCCGCTTCAAGTGTCGATCGAGGGTCCCATCCATACGCCAGATAGAAAGGCGTTTCTCCTCGGACCCGATCGGTTGAAGAGTTGATGCGAATACCAGTCTCTCTGCATACTCATCCTAGTCACGTTAGTCCGGATCGGCCACATACATCTTAATCGCCCTTGTTATTGTCTGCACCATGCGTTCAGCCGATCCGTTCGCTTGCGGACGATATGCCATCGTCGCACTCTGCTTCTGGTCTAGCATGTTATTGAACGATCGGAACACCTCAGCCATAAAACCGGGTCTCCGATCATGTATGATAACCTCACTGGCACTGAACCTTCTGAATACGCATTCTTCATAACTCTGGGCGATCTGCTCCGCAGATCGGAATGCACTAGCCTTTGCGATCACCAGACCAGTCAACAGGTCGATCCAGATCAGCAGCTCAGTATTGCCGCGCGTCTATCTGGGCTGCGACTGTATGTGATCCATTGCTATAACCTGGAAAGGGTAAGTAGCCTCGATATTTCCGGGCGATCGGCCCTTGATTATCGGTATGCCCTTTCCGGTCTCGCAATATGTGCAACAGCCCACATATTTCTGCACGCTTCGAAAAAGTCCTCTCCAGTGAAAGTGGGCCCTGATCTTGTGATATGTCCTGCCTACGCCCTGATGTCCCCCTTCTAGACTCACATGGTAGTGATGAAGGACATCAGGCTGTAGCAACTCAGGGATCACCAGTTTCGCTAGTCGATCCCGATCGGCACTGTCTTGGTCAACATCACGGCAGTAATATAGCAATCGGTTGTCATCCACATTGTAACTGTCCGCGACATTGGAACACTCTTTCGCTTGATCATTCGTTAACTTGGACAGTTCACCGCGCAGATATGCTTTCAGGTTGACAATCCAATCTTTTTCGTCCTGCGCATTTGAGGATCCGTTCCGCCCTTAGCTGTTGCACAACGTGCTCACTCAGCCTTTCCTTCGGCGAGACTTCTGAGCTTGCGATATAGTCGCCGCCATTACATGTACCTGATCGGGGCTTCCCTTGGGCTTGATCAACTCCGGGAGCCTGTTTATGTCCATAAGTTCATGTAGAACGGCCTCCTCGGCGATCATCATGGTTGGGATAGTCTTCCAGCGCCTTCATCAACCGATCGTTTAACAACTTCAGCCGTGGTGCCTTAAAGTCGATCTCCCCGGTGATCTGCCTTATCACTAGATTGGAGTCACCACATATGATGATCCGACCTTTCTTCTGTGATGCCAGCAGATCGAGACATAGAAGGATCCCCCGATATTCTGCCTCGTTGACCGTTATTTCCGGCGTGAAATCGGCGGCGGATGTTACTATAGACCATTGTGGTAACTTCCACAGTATGGCACTATAGGAGCCGACCTTTTTTTTCACGCTAGCCGATCCGTCGAAACTCAAGACCAGGAGTTCCTCATCCCGATCTACGATCGGTGGCGGCCGCGAGATTGACTGTCAAGGTTGCTTCCTTGGGGCAATCGCCACTAAAGCCTCATCCACTTCGGACCGAGGGGTGATACTGGCAGCTAATGTGCCCAATATCTCTTCCTCTCCCTTGGTGCACTTAACGACCTCGAGGGACCACTGTGACAGGATCGCTGACCATCTGCCGAGCCGACCGTCCATACCATTGGCTGATAACAGCCAGGCCAATGTTGACTATCTTGATAGGACCTTCACAGGTCGGCCGACCAGCAGGTTATAGCACACATCCAAAAATCCGTAGTAAAGCCAGAACTTCTTTTTCGACGATCCCATAGTTGACCTCGTTCGGCTTCAACGTCCGGCTTGTAAAAGTGACCGGGTGGTACACTCCATCATGTTCTTGCACTAGAGTGGCAGAAATGGCCCACTTTCTAGCATACACAATGACGATCGGCATTTTTTTCGGATCGAAGTGCCTGAGAATCGGTGCCGTCGCTATCTTGGCCTTCAGCATACCGAAAGCAACCTTTGAACGCCTCATGTGATCCTCTGCCTCCACTTGCGGACAATCTGCGGGCAGATCAGAGTCTCTGCCCTCCCGTAAAGTTGCCCGATCTTCTTCGCGCAACATATGGTAGTCGACTTCCCGGAGCTCGTACAGCACGGCCGCGTAGACCGCGAAGTCTTCAATGAAGCGGCTGTAGTAATTCAGGCTCCCTAGGAAGGACTGCATTGCCTTCAGTGATCTGGGAAACGGGAGGTTGCTCAGTTATTCCAGATCCTTAGGATTAGCCTCCAGCCCACTGATTGACACCATATGACCCAAATAGGCGAACTTGGACATGGCCCAAAAACTCTTCACAGCACTGATCGACAGGTTCCAGCGATCGCATGTCTTCAACAACCGTTCGACCTTCTAGCACAGATCGCTCCATGACGAAGCAGGGATCAGTATGTCGTTGATGTACGATCGCCTCCCCAGAACGGACGGTTTCCTTTCCTGATCGGGTTCACCCTCTGTAAATACATCATGGTTTTCGGTGGGGTCCCGATCGGTACTGATATTGAAATGTCCATACAGTGCGTTGTCGATAGGCCTCTGGTAGATCTGGGGCGCGTTCTTCAACCCGAACGGCATACGGTTCCACTCGAACAGACCGAACGGCGTAACAAATGCGGAAATCTCGCGAGCCCGATCGGTCATCGAAACCACCCAAAATCCACTTGCCATGTCTAGTCAGCAATACCACAGAGTCTTGTCAAGGTCTTCTAGTAGATCGATGATCAGCGGCATCGGGTACACCATAAGCTTGGTCAACCGATTTACCAACCGATATTCGATACACAACCGGATGTCGACACCGTTCTTCTTGATCTCGATCACGATCGGTGATGCCCATGGCGAGGTCGACGGTCTGATGATCTTGGTAGCCAACAGTCCTTTAATAAGGTCAGACAATTTTTCGAGGTACTGTGGCGCCACACGTCGGCATCGCTGGGCGATCGGCTTGGCATCTCTAACGTCGGTGTCACAAATTGCTCCGCGAGCAGCAGGGGGTAAGGCATTGCCTTTCCCGATCAGCAGATGCTTCTTCTTCCATATGATCTGCTTTAGCTGTTCGATCTGATCGGGACTGTTGACATCCCGATCACCCACTTGTAGATCGTCCAAGTTGACTTCGGGCGGATCGGAAAACACTTCAGAAGGGACTGCCATCTGGCTCTCCAGCAGCTCCTGAATGTATTGATCCCCGCCCTCATGTATGCAAACTTGATCGTCTCCTGGGGAAATATCACCCAAACCGTCCTGGTCGGATGTATACTGCTGTTCCCGATCGGCGGGTTGCTCCTCGACGACGTCGATCTGCTTACGCGCGCCATCGTGGTCCGCCCCAGAAATCTCATGTTCCCTTTTTCTGTTTCTGTTTCCGGATCCTCTGTCGCCTGTTCTTGTAAAACCACCATGTTGACGAATCTTGGCTCATCTGCTGATGGTACACCGTGTCCGGCGACCGCTGTGCCTTTCTTCGAACCAACATCTTCTTAGGGGTTGCATAGCTGGGTCGTTCCACCATAGGTGAGGTATCTTCTTCCAGTGGTCCATCATCGCTGACCAGATCGGTGGTCGCTTGGTATGCCAAGTTCTGCCACTCGACATACCGTCTCGATTCGATCGAGACGAACCCCGCCTTTCTTGGCACTTTCCCTTCTGCCAGCCACATGCCAACAATCGTGTTGTTGTCGAGCGTAAGCAGCTTGTCACCGATATTAGTGACTCGGACAAAATCATGTCGGCCGGCGCTCTTCACAAAAGTCGACACCCACCGATCGCCCTGGTCACCCATAACTTCCTTAAACGAAAACCTTTATCGACCGTGGTGTCAGCGGATTGGCCGACTGGAATGGTGAAATCTTGATCCCACCTGACCAAATCGGTGTACGATCTGTATAGGGGCCACCGACCAGCTAACTGGATCTGGACCTCATCCGGTAGTGTAAGCACTCCATGAGACAGATCAAGGCGAATACCCGCCGGCACCATAAAATCCATGCCTAACAGAGCAACCTGACCGGCCAGCTTGCCGACCCAAGCGCTGAAGAAGTAGACCAACGAACCCGATATGGTGATCTTCATGCGCGTCATTACTTCGGTCATGTAAGAATTTTCCCCAATTCCAACGCATTCTCTGGGTGTCGTCTATACGACATCCGGCCTTACGAGCAAAGGCGGATCTATAATCGAGACTTCGGCCCCAGAGTCGAACCACATCGTCGCTTTCTGGTTATTTATCTTCACACAGGCTTTCGCTTGCTTAAACCAAGAGTCGGGCGCATGATACTTCCATTATCCGCGAGACTCTCCAGGCAGCAGATCTAGCTGCATGACCACCTTCGATCGGGAATATTCATCGGTCGTGAGATTGTAGACCGGATGATCCCGATCGATGCAATTGAGAACAGAACATGTATTGTCGGTTTTATTCTCCTTGCCAACATATGCATAGATGCCAAACGTAGACCGCTCGGCTCGATCCAGATTCCAACCTGGCGAGCGTTACAGTTTAACATCTTTTCCACGTCCGGTGGAAGCATCCCCGCATGCTTATTCGGCACATTGCATTTGCGCATCAGATTGAAAAACTCTTCAATCTTGCACTGGCTGGCCTCGTGGATCTCTCCACATGACTTGCACACGAAGAGGCAGTGATCTGTGGGGTGGCCGCGTCTTTCGAACTTCTTGCATATCAGCTTCTTCCAGAAGTCCCCACCATCGTGCTTGCTTGACCCGCAGTGAGAACACTTCTTGCGAGGTCGGTCCGGATCGGACTTGTTCCCACTCCTGCCCTTCCGATCTGCCTGGTAAGGCGTCGATATGGTTCTTGGGGCAGGTTCCGTGACGAAGATGTGGCGATATTTGTCCTCGTCCGACTCCCGACTGGACTGTCCGCTACTTACCTCTCCCGAACCGGTTCTGTCTTCCTTCACAATCACCTTGACAGCACGGGCCGATCTGGTTAAGAGCCTCTTCACAGGGTCGGTCTGGATCTTCGATCTGTAGCGACCCGATTCAACGGCAACCTTCGCCCTCATACTGCGCGAATGTTGCAGCGTCCGCAACGTCTGCTCCACTTCCGTCACATCCTTTAGGCGCAGCAAAGTGAGCTGATCTTCCAGATCTTGGTCATCAAGGGTACTAATATAGTGACCCACGTGCTCCATAGCGGCACCGGTCGGCGGGTTGCATTCCTTGATCACTATCCCGGCGCGAATTGCAGCCACGTTCAGACGGTGCAAATACTCGATCGGCGTCTTGTCGCCCCGCTTCTGCATATGATGATACTTGAGGACGGTAGAAAACCCGGAGTTGCAGTACTTCCCCTCAAATTCTGAACATAGCAGATCCCAGTCAGATCGGACATCCCGACCCAACTGTTAGATCCAGTTCGCAGCCTTTCCTTTCAGCAGATCCCTGAATATCAGACACCGTTCATTTTTTGGTGTCTAATCTCGTAAGAAAGCAGACTTGACCCGACCAAACCACGACCTGGCTTGCTCTTTGTCGGCGTCCTTACCAGTAAAGTCTTTGAGGTCCGTAGTCGCAGCCATACGAATACGGGGAATCGCGGCAGATCCAATATCAAATGCGGTCGTAGAGGCTAGGTTATTCTTACGCGTTCTGCCCGCCCTTGCACCGTCTTACCCATAGTGGTCACCTGGATCGCCGACCGACTCCATGTCGTAATCGCTATTCTTGCTCGATCGGCGCGGTTGGGTTGGTTGCGGATTGAGTCTTCTTTTTCCAACTGGTTTACCTCCTCGAATGCCTTATCCGCTGATGCCACTGACTCCATATACACATCCCGGCAAATATTGACGTTTTGCCGGGCAGATCGGTCCTGGGCATGTGGGCGCGGAGGTGATCCGCATCGATCTCCCAAGAAACGCTCCATCATTGCATCAAACATGGCATAGACTTTGTATTGGGTCATGGGCAACGTGTTGGTGTCCTCCTTTGGAGGTACTGCAGCCTGTGGGGGCTCCTGTAACCCCGACTGGCATGCAGCCCTTTGCTGCCGCACGTCCTTTTTATGCTCCCATGGGGTCTGGTCCGACCCCATGGTCATCCGCTCCACACCGACCTCCAACTCCGATGAGTTGTTAGAGGCGGGTGGAGACTGATACGACGACTTATCGTCGGAGCACGCATCGTCGTATGCTGCCGTGGTCTCGGCGACCTTCAATGCCGCGGTGGGAGTTGGGCGGCGGACCGCCCCCACCAACGGCACCAAATGGTCATGGAGGGTCGACATCGACATCTCCAAGATCCAAGTATCCAGATCGAAGAGTTTCTGCACGTTGACGAGATTTCGCACTTTCATGCCGACCTCGGCCAAATCGCCAGCAGGTTCTTCACTAACAGCAACGGCCGATCGCTTTTAATCAGCTCGGTGATGGGTCCGAGAAGGCGATCGGGGATCTGGGGGTCTATAATCCACATGACCTGGTCTTCGCGAATAAATCGCTTCAACTCGTGGATGTAGTACATCCTGGTCAGGTTTTCTTCTTTGATGACCCCATCCCCGACCTGCTACTTCTCTTCCAAGTCGTCTTCCTCGGACGGCATTCTGAGCCTCTGCTTGGGATCTTGGGGGGGGCTGGATCGTTCCGATCAGCCTCCATGTAGTTTTCGCTTTTATTTTATTTTCGTCAAAATATTCATTCAAATGCATAGGATCAGGACCAAAATCCTGATCCTTTCCGGAACTATAGCAGGACCTGCTATAGTCCCGATCGGCTCCGGTGGGAGCCTTATGGGGAGGAAAAAACTTATTAATCCCGATCTGGTCCTCCACCCGGCCCGATCGGACATCGCCATCCTTATATACGACGAGAACATAAGGCGATAGCCGTTCCTTATGTTCTCTCCAGAACGATTCCACATTCAATTCATTGTAATCAATTCTTTGCTGAATATCGCTGCGGTGATATCCACGATCACCAAGTGGTCCGGGCACGCGCACCATTGTGGTGGAGTCAAGTTCAAAATCGAACACCGTAGTGTCGAGAACCTGACCACCATCGTGCCCGGCCTTCCAACTTACGGGGGGGGGTTACCCCGCGAACCTTCGCCTTCGATCCGATCGGATCGTCCGCTGCTGGCAGACGACCGATCATCAACACAGTACGCCTGGTCCGATTTGTTCTGCATATCACCTTGTGTACCCGATGGATTGGGCTGGTAACACACTCGGTGGATTGGCGCTAGGAATTGACTTGTGGTCTAAATGTGGTAGACCGTGCTGGGTAATGTACCCTGGGCGGAACTCTTCACCCTGGGTACGGGTAGATCGGTTATACTTGAAGTGAGTATACTTCCGAGGGCAGATCGCTGACCCGATCGTAAAGCCCGA
Organism: Peronosclerospora sorghi; assembly: GCA_026184515.1. Taxonomy (NCBI): domain Eukaryota; phylum Oomycota; class Peronosporomycetes; order Peronosporales; family Peronosporaceae; genus Peronosclerospora; species Peronosclerospora sorghi. The sequence continues at coordinate 1,799,306 of CM047584.1, read as the reverse complement.
CCAATACGGGAGATAAACTCCAGTAATCCTATAGGGTCCATAATCCAATAGGGAGATCCAAATGAGAATGTGACACACTCCATGAACGATATCTCCACGAAATAATCCAATAGACGTAATAGCACGTTCCAAACGGGCGCAACTTAAACTTGAGAGGTCGCAAAGTGCACTCCCGTCGAGGGACTTCCGGCGGGCCAAATGCGTCTGTGACGCGTCCCGGCCGGGTATAATGAGCTGAAGGGGATTACTCGACCCTCCTCCCAAAACAATCTGCGGCGTACAGAGGCGACTGACGCGCAAGGCAAAACGACCCCGGTTGAGTTAAAGGTCCAACGGTATCTTAGACGAAGCTAAAAGCCAAAACCTTTACGTAGCAAAACCCAAACTTGGCAAATCCCAAACCTGGCAAATCCCGAACTAAAAACTACCTACCCCCTATAGTCCCCAATATGTACCAAACATGAAAATATGTAGTACACGCAATCTCATGTGACTTACCCAAATCCGTGTTTTTGACACTCCTTGCACATTACCGGCTTAAAACCCCCTGGTTTTCCACCAATCCGATCGCCGATAAGCCGATCGGTCTGCTGCTGACCGGAAACGACCAAAATTCTTGGGTCCGCTTCACCACACTAGGCACTCCAATATCTTTCAAGTCATTTAAAATGACCTGCAGGGCAGCATTCGGCCCTGCAGACTTTCATCTTCGTAGTCGCTCATTTTTCCAAAAAATATCTTCCAAGGGGGAAAACACTTCGCTAGCCCTTTAACCAAGGGTACTTTCCACTAGCTCAACGAAAACATAACGGGAAACGCCAAAAAATATATAAACGTAAAACTCCAAATGAGAACCTGTGAACGTAAAATTCCGGAACGAAAACTTATGAACATAAAGTTCATACTCCAGCCCTTTTAGCATTGGGCTCATAACCTGTAGAAATTAAATTCAAACACAAAAAACACACTGGTGTTAGATGCGCGGAGAGAGTACTTGTGCGTGACGTGTGCCACGCGGAGTCGTTTAGATGTAAAAGTCGCTTACAGATAAACTTGAAAAGTGTTTTATGCAGAGTTACCTAAAAAATATATTCATACTAAAATGTAATAGTTAATAGTAACTCGAAATGTACCCACCCATTTCCTACAATGGGGTTTCACCATCTTGGAGAGACGTAAAGACAAAAAATGGCTTCATGTGTTTCCAACAGACTAACACTGTTAGGGGGCGTTATGCTGTCCTGGAAGAGTTATACTCCCATATTTTGACCTTTGAAGGTATTAGGTGATAATTGTTTTGGAAGGGGCGAGTGAAGGGAAAGCTGGATTGTTGAGTATGTTCAGTCGTGTGTGTATCAGTCATCTTGCGCGAGCATTTTGCGTTCCAGCTATATTTAATAGCGTACTAAGCGATCAATTTATGACAAAATAGTATCCAATAACGAAAACCAAACTTCACTTTCATGAACTAACGTTATATCCACTAAATTCACTTCACAACGTGATGCGTAACCACAACCATCAAGAGAGAAAGAAACGAGAAATCCTGTTGTAAGGACCCGCATTTCGGCCGCGGTATGGGTCGGACGCATTTGGGTAGTAGCGAATTTTCAGTAAAAGGGAATTGGGTAACACCCAATTTCATTATGGGTGTTACCCAAATTTATATTTACATTTGTTAGATTAAGTTTATACTTAGCTCTAATAGGGGGGGTCAAACTTAAAGTTTAGCCCAAACGAAATAAACGTTTATATCAAAAAAATCTAAGATTTATATCAAATTTGATATACACCCCTGCCGATATGAGTGACCCGTTTATTTCAATTCAAAAAAGTGTTTATTTCACCTCAAATATGCAAAGCACTGTGATTGGAAGTAAGTGTTGATGCGAGGTCCAAACTTGTCGTGGAGTTCAAGATTCCGCCCTTCTTCGAGCATGTGCAAGACCTTTTGCGGATCCAAGAGCACGATCCGGTAATTCAAGTCGCCCATACAGACCACTGATGGAATTGTTCCGTCAGATCAAAGCTCGCGTGGCCCATGACGCGGCCAAGGTTTGCATTCAAGTTTCGAATCTGTTCACTTCGATACACATCGTTGCGTGCATCCAGGTGGCGATTCAAAAACACCATCGTCGTGTGCTGGATCCGGAGCGCGACGTCCACGCGGCTTTTGATCCACTCGTGAGCTTAAACTTGTGCGCGCCCGCACGAATCAACGCGATCTGGTCGTGCATTTCGGCAGCATAAAACACGTCCATGCCCGTAAACTTTGTGCCCACGAACGCGCCGTCGCCGCGGCCATGCACGGCATCAATCACGGCATCCGAGGGCTGGTTCTTGTGGTTCGCCATAAAGTTGCCATTCATCAAGTGCAGTCGAACGTACCGGCGACTCTGGTCGTTCCGGTTTAAATAGGCTTCGACGGCATGATAGACATTCTCCGACACGCCTTCCTGGATCCCCACGACGTACAAGTGGTATCCATGCGGGCCAAACGGCGTCAACATCTTGGCCGAGCTCTGTTCATCAATGATACCCCTCCCATCTTCGAATGGATCCGCGGCGCCCATGTTCCAGGTCCCGACCCGGATCCGCACGCCTCGGGTCGAGTCGCGGGGATTCAAGTGTACTGCTGGAAACGTCGCGTCCGCGTCATCATAGGAATGCGGCATCGGTGCTTGGCTCGACGCGCGCGGCGACGTGACGCGAGGGTCGGCTGCTGGGGTTTCGCGTTTTAGCGTCGAACGCGGTCGTTGCGGCAGTGGCAGTGGCTGCAACGTCATGGTGGCGGGAGGTTCCGCGTCCTCTGGCATCTTTTCGGTCGGTCGCCAGCACCCGTGACTGGATGGTGCACCGACGAGCGACGGGGACGTGAGCGTGTGTTTCTCACGCTCATGGTCGCGCGTCGGCGCCGCGAGGTCGGCGAGATTGTTGCAACTTAAGCTACTGGGGCCGTTTTTCCGGCCGTTCCAGTAGCCGGCGCGGAAATGCGACGGGTGTCGGTCGCTGACGACAGGAGGCGACGCGTGCGGGTACGAAGGGACGCGGACGCGGCTTCCACAACGGTCAAGCCCGTGTGCATCAAGCTAGTGGCACAACTGTGCGACTTGTTGAGGCGCTGGGACGGCGCGCGTCCTCCCAAGGCATTGGGCCCGTCACCAAAGGGGGTATTTCAAAACAAAATAAACGTTTATTTCGGATATGAGCAGCTCGAGAGCTGCTCATTCCAAAGTGTTTATATCGTGTGAAATAAACGTTCATATCGCGAGTGTTTATTTCACGAAATAAACACTTTTTTCTTATGTCTTACCCCCCTAATAGGGTATGTCAATCTTAGCATATGCGAATTTTGATATAAAGCGTATATCATATTGGATATATCCTACCTCTAGAGCTGGGTTATATTATATTGCATATAAGCATGTCATATTCGGGAATTCGGGACTTCATATGGGTTATATAAACTTCACCCATATGACATGCTATATGGTTGAGATTGACATGCCCTAATAAAGTCATTTCAAAATTTCAGCTGTAATACGCAAGTACATAGCACACCTAAGTACATTTTTCTCTCTAGTTATCACGAAGTGGAAAAGTTTGTTTTGTGGAGTGCGGAATCGGTCTGGTCACGTTACTCTGTGGAGATTTCGCTTATGGATATAATTACGTGATATAAATTTTATTATTTGTGTCGCCCACCAGCACACCCCTTCACCCTACGGGCGCACCCCATGTGACTTTCGACCAATAGTAAATTGACTTTTGTAAAGTGTACATTGTGAATGGATATTATCTGTCAGTTTTTGGGGGTAAAACTTGTGCGTTGAGTTACCGATTAGCTTTCCCAATTCACTACAGCGTAGCGTAAACAGATTGTTCACTATCATGCGTAGCTGAAGACGCTAGCATTTGTTGTTATTGGTGCCTCCATGCAGAAAGTAGCACACAACGCGTCGGAAAAGTACAAGGAATGCAAATTCATTCTCGAGTTAGCCAAGACAGATCAGCCGCCTTAAGCTGAGCGGGATTATGACAAGATGGATGAGTGGAACTAACGCAACTGCGTGACGAATAGCAAGTACAATCACGCATATCTTTACCACAGCGATCCTCACTGTGCGTGTATAAGACCCCTATTCTCTATTGATTATCTACCCGTTTGGCTTGAGAAGCTCCAACTACAGCGGCAGACAATACAAAACGCGGGGTTCCCATCTTTTTGACGTCCCCAAACTTTTCACCTCCTCTTATCTCCAAGCTCCAACGCCATTGGCAGGATTCGCTAAACAAAAGCTGCATCTTTCATGTCATCTTCAGCCAAAGCGTCTTCTTTTACTGGTTCGAATGTATCTGTAAGATACGATTACATTATACCCCTCCCCAACCGCTTCTCTCAGTCCCAAAACCGCAAATGGCTTGGCTTCGTCGACTGTACCCTTTCTCTATAGGAATGAGAGATGGTAACGGGTTACGTTGTACTCCTCATATTGCGACGGAGCTTTCTCCGAAACATTCTTCATTGACTGCTTTTTCATCGCTTCGTACGTCATGAGACTGTCGCTTCTCCTCATGTTCTGGAATATCGTCCCAGAGGTTACAGAGCTGATCTCGTCTAGACCGGTCCGAGAGGCTTTTTGGTTCACACTGCAAAGTGAAATGCATAGACGGCAAGCGCAAAGCGGGAGCAACAAACAGTAAGTAAGCCGTATGTATGTGCAAGGACCCCAAGTGCGAGTGGCGATACAACTATTTCATAGAAAGCCAAAACAAGGAGTCCTCACGACCCGCAGAAGTAGTCTTCGTTTGATTGGATTTCACTTGGTTGTCATAATTGAACAATTGATTCTATTTAAACCATTCACAATGTACACTTTACAAAAGTCAATTTCTTATTGGTCGAAACTCACATGGGGTGTTCCCTTAGGGGGGAGGTGTGCTGGTAGGGCAACCCTATTATTTCTGGTTTTATCGTACACGCATTTTGGTCTACTTTGCCTTACCTTGGAGTCACGCTTATAGTACGTGTTAAAAATAGTCTGTATACTTAATGATTATAATTGGGTAGGACTATTTGGTTTTAGTTAGCAATCTGTATTTCTTACCTTTTAGGTGCTAAAAATACGGTATGCGTACTCGGTTCTGAGTACTGCCTATTTTTGCACTGATAAGGTATGTAGGTAACACAACAGCTGTTGGTGGTATAGTATACTTCAACTGGTCATGAATATTCATGTTAGTCTAGCTAATCACTTCTCAATAAACTTTGCATTGGATAACCATCTACTTGCATTCACTTCGTCGGACGCTTAATAATCTCTCAACGGATGTCACTCTCGCAACCTAGCTGTAATTGGTTGTCGAGATACAGACAAGAGACGATTGGTATATTTTCCTTTATTATACGACTATTATGACTCAAGTTTCGTACGTATCTACGCTACGATGGACTACAACACCTTCCAACAGGTTATGAGCCCAAAGTTTCATGCCGTATCAAGGGACGACGGATCCCCTGAAGAAATGCCGGCCATGTGAGCTGAAGAGATGCAGATTCTGGAGATGTTCAAGAAACTATGTGACCGCATGGACAAGTTTGAAGCTTCCAGGGTCCAACCGGATCTGAAAAACTTCGGATTCAATAATTCAAAGCGCCTGGGGACAAGCATGCGCATGGAGTCGCTTGAAAGCACTCCGGAGAAGAAGTCGCAGGTTCCCTCGAATGTACCACCAAATGTACACCAAAATAACTTTGGTATGGGTGCACCTATGCAACAACGTCCCCAGCGTTCAAAACGCCGTCATCCAAGGAGTGTAAGCTCTCCATCAAGGTTTTCGAGCACCGAACTGTTTCGCGGCCTCGGAGATGGTTTCAAGAACTGGGGTACAAGATTTATTTGACAAATATCTATCGCCGAATCCGCTTGCGGATACTACTGGAGTGAAGATTTCAAGGTCAATTTGCTCGGTCATTACCTGGGTGGTACTGCTGAGAAGTATTACAACAGACGGATCGACAAATGGTGGCCCGAAACGCCCACTCTCGTGCAAGTGATGAACAATATGCTTAGTGCATTTCACACGACCATCACCCCTGCACAGACGATGAAACTCTTCACAAGTCGGAAGAACCCCAAGGTTTCATGGAATGACCATTTTCTTTATTTGGTCCAAGTATCCGGAGCTGTCGACAACAGTAAGCCGCTAGTACTGGACCATGTGGTTCATTATGTCTCACCGGAATTGAAGACGGTACTGATGGATAAGTACGACCACACACGGACCGATTATCTTCGACACGCCGAAGAGTTAATTCACTTTGCGCAAGCTATCGAAGGCGAATCAAGAGTCGTCAAGTCATACAACCACGATGCAGTCAATTTGGTTGAAGACAAGAAAAAAATTATCAAGTGTCACGGTTGTGGTAAAGTAGTTCATATTAGACCGAAATGCCCTAATAATCCAGACAAAAAGGTGGATTTCTCGCTTGCTGTTTCAAGTTTTGCACCGAAATAGGTTGAAAACACTTGGATACTCGATTCCGGTGCTAGTATGCACTTGGTTAATCAGCGAAAGTATCTGTGAGATGCCCAACCAGTTGACGGCACGTGTTTCCAGGCTGTAAATTACATATAAAGGCTGGATCTTGTTGAAAGTCCATGCCAGTGGTAAACCAAAGACTGTTCGAGTGGAGAACGTATATTACGTGGAGAATCTCGCCAAAAACATCTTGTCGTATGGTTTTGGAGGAGAAAGGGTGCGAGATGGCCTATGTTAAAGGCAACCGTGTGTTATTACACAAGTCCACCCAATCTCAAATTTTCGACATCCAAAAGACCAACAAGGTCTTAACGGTGAACTTCTCAGTCATCATCGACAATGAGACTCATTTTTCGGCCGTGATGGCCATCATCGATGAAAATGTCACCGATTTGGCCCGGCAATCAGATGTCCAAAAAGGGTCATTAATGCATTTTCATGCACGACTCGGACATCTGAATCACGATGCCATAGAACGTTTGGCCAAGGATGGGTCGAGTGATATTGTGTTGACGGACCATAAACGGATGAACTGTTTGACCTGTTCTCAGGGCAAGCAAACAAAAAATCCGAGGTCTGTCAAGGACAGTGGCACCAATTCACCGATTGATTTTATCGCTGGTGTCATATGTTCATACCTAAAAGGTCCAATCACCCCGAAAGACCGCCTCGGCAACAGATATATGATCAACTTTTTTGGTCATAAGTCTAACTATGTGCGCGTTTTCTTGCAAAAAACGAAAGATGTTGCATCCAAAAATTTTGAACACTTTATGGTGTTTTTTGAGAGGCAGTTTAACTGCAAGGTTCGGATTTTACGTACCGATGTAGGGTACGAGTTCAAAAATCTCGATGGTTTCTGCACGCAGACTGATTTTGAAAGGCAAATCAGTGAGGCCAACAACCAGTCTAGCAACAGCAAAAGCAGAACGCATGCACCGAACAGTCAAGAACATGGAAAGGTGCATGCTTTTCGCAAGTGGTCTACCTCTCACTTTTTGGGGCGATGCGGTTCAATACGCTGCGTATATATTGAACCGCAGCCCAAGCAATTCGAATTATCGACGTCAGACACCTTTAGAAGTGCTGAAAAACAAACAACCAAACCTCGGAGAGATCGTTGCTTTCGGCTCGATCTGCACCGTTTATAGAAATCCTGGAAAGGATTCACTAGCACATCGTGCCCAGGTTGCGGTTGTGGTTGGGAAAAATGAGGAGGTCAAGGGTTTTAAGGTTTACCTTAAAGGTGAACGCAAGGTCGTTGTCACTAAACACATTAAAAATGTTGAAACTTTGACCTCTGACCAAAACCGTACACTTCAACAGAGTATGGTAGAAGATCGACAATCAGGGGGGGATACGACTACTGCTCCGACCCCCAAGAAGATTAAGGCCTGTAATAAAAAAACGTTGGCAACGCGAGCGCTGCGTAACACGAAGTGTTTCCAAGTCCAAGCGTGAAGATCCGACTACTGCTGACGAAGTTACGATTGAAATTACAAGTGCAGTCGAAGATGGTGGGTCGGTACATTTAATTAGTGAAATGGACCCCAAAAATTATGCTCAAGCAATGAAGTCGGCAAACAAGGACAAGTGGACGACTGCCGTTCAGGAGGAGCTTAACGCTCTGGAACGCAACGAAGTTTGGAGCGTCGTCGAGAAACCTCCAGATTGCCATCCTCTTCACACTAAGTGGGTATTCAAGACGGAGCTGGATCAAGATGTTGAAATCGAACGGTTTTTAAGGCTAGACTCGTTGCATGTGGCAACGAGCAACGTTTTGGTATCGATTATACCTTAACGTTTGCCGCCGTTACAGATATGAATACGGTCAAGTTGGTTCTGGCATTGGCGACCAAGTGGCAGATGCCTGCAAGGAACGGAGATATTCCAAACTCCTATTTTAAGGCTGAGGAAAATGAACATGATATTTTTCTGTTCATCCCCCAAGGTATGCATCTAAAAACCGGTGCATGCACTCAAGATGTTCAAATCGAAAAAGTACTCAATCTCAGGAAGACGCTTTACGGCCTGAACAGGCTGGACGACTATTGAATAAACTGATCCGCGGAAAATTACTGGATATGGAGTTTACGCAGTGCTTGACGGACATTTGTTTATACGTCAAGCGCTTGGATGGTGAAAACGTTATAGTAGGCATCTATGTTGATGACCTACTAGTAACTGGTACAAAAGAAGAGCTCGTGGAGCAATTGTTTGAAGACATGAAATGCCTCGAGATTGAGAATCTCGGCATAGTATCAAAATTTCTCGGAATGCGAGTGGTTTTTGACATCAACTCCGGATACAAGTTGGATCAAGAGGTGGCCATCGATGCGATCATCAAGGAGTTCAAGATGCAAGACGCAAACGCAGTACGAACCCCGATTGTCACCGACTTTGAATATATTTCGCTTCAACCAAGTGAACCTCTCAATAGTAATGGTTCAACGAATATCAAGGATTTCCAGTCTTCGGTCAGCAGCTTTCTTTGGATCGCTCGCTGCACCATACCCGACATTTTATACGGTTCATAAGGCGACTCGACGTACTCATGCCCCCATGACCGCTGACTGGAAGCTTGCCAAGAAGATTTTGCGTTACCTCAAAGGTACCAAATATCTTAAGTTTTGTATGGGGCGTGGTGAGGTGGCGAGCAACGAGTTGACCATCAAGGCGTATAGCGACGGATTATGGAGGTTCAATAGCGATAGGAAGTCAACCTCAGGTGTACTCATATTTTTGGATGGCGTTTTGGTGGCTTGGCTTTGCAAGAAACAAGGTGCCGTCTCATTATCGACCATGGAAGCGGAATTTTATGCGGCTTCGACAAACGTGGTAATGCTTTTGGGTTTCAAAGAGCTCATAGAGGAAGTTCGAGTCAAGATTAAGCTACCCATGCAACTTTGTATGGGCAACCAAGCGGCTATCAAGATTTTCAAGGGCGACCAAACAAGTGCCAACATGAAGCATGTCGACATTCGAGTCAAGTTTATTGTTTCAACGTTAAAGGATGAACATATCGAAGCTACCTACGTTTCGACTCAAGATATGCTTGCTGATGGACTTACCAAGGCTTTACCTGCATCAAGATTCGAAGAGCTACGCGCCGCGCTCTGCCTTCAACATGTGTGATTTTCGAAATACACATTGAGGAGGAGTGTTAAAAATAGTCTGTATACTTAATGATTATAATTAGGTAGGACTATTTGGTCTTAGTTAGCAATCTGTATTTCTTACTTTTTAGGTGCTAAAAATACGGTATGCGTACTCGGTTCTGAGTACTGACTATTTTTGCACTGATAAGATATGTAGGTAACACAACAGCTGTTGGTGGTATAGTATACCTTCAACTGGTCATGAATATTCATGTTAGGCTATCTAATCACTTCTCCATAAACTTTGCATTAGATAACCATCTACTTGCATTCACTTCGTCGGACGCTTAATAATCTCTCAACGGGTGTCACTCTCACAACCTAGCTGTAATTGGTTGTCGAGATACAGACAAGAGACGATTTGGTATATTTTCCTTTAGGGCGCCACTATTGCCACAGACGTTTTGTATATTGCCACAGACGTTTTTTCTATTGCCACAGACGTTTTGTCTATTACCACAGACACCACCACCACAGCCAATCGGAAGCCGCCGTCGCCTTGGTTATAAACATAAGTTGATATTTTTTGGAAAGCGCAATTCCCCCCCGATTTTGGCTATTTGCCTCCCCCAAAAATGATTTCCATGGATCAGCGCTATACCGACGCAAGCGCTGCGTCACTTAGCGCAACTTCAGTCGCCGCCACAGCCGCATCTACTACAGAAACTCGCAGTGCTCTTGGCTTGACAGAAGAAGAGCTGAAAGCATTCCGCCAGTTCGTTTTAAATCCTGCGGAGCTTCTACCGTGTACCCGGTTTAAAACCCGATGATTTTACGAAGTTATCATCCATCTATACCATGGATGCGTGTCTACGCTTTGCTCGATTCCGCGATGTAGGTATGTCATAAAGTCTTCTAATACTTCACTTTGACGTGGACGAGCTCTTGCTACTGTCTCGATGTAAGCTGTATGATGAATCTGTGAATCAATCAGTCGTGCTGGACTTACCAGCTTATGCTGGCTTACTGACAGATTTAGTGGAAGCGAAGCGAATGGAAGAAGCGAGCGACGTACTGAGAGAGTTCGCGAACGAGCAAGACGTGTGTCCTGATGAGCAAATTTTCTTGCCCGTGCTCTTGGAATCAATTCAGAGCAAAGAGTACGAGAATGCCACCGACATTCTCAAACGAAGACAAAAGCGGGGAGTCGAGTTTACAGGCAAGACGTTCCATACGCTTTTGATGATGGACGAAGATGATACGGCAGTCACAGACTCGCTCGTGAATTTAATGTCCTTTGTAGAAGATTCGTGGCAAGAATACAAAGTACAATTGAAACATAAGGAGCTGCGCGTGATCGACAAGAGCTAATGTTGAATGCTATGGACTAGGCTGCTCAGAGGTTTGAGCCTGAAGAAGACGACATGGACGAGTCAGATACCTCGTTTGATCTCTAATCTGTAGCGCCGTTTGTACGTTGATTAACCTACAGCGTGTCAACAAACGATGTGATTTGCAATTCTGTTACATGGGGTTAGGGTACGTTCCTTGATGCATAGATACACTCAAATCCATCATAGGCCCCGCCTCGTTCTATGCAGTAGTTGAACTTTAGCAACGTATATACTCCACACCGCAGACACATAGCTAATGGGTATGGGTTGTTACTCGTTGACTGTGTTCATAAGTATTATACACAGCATGTAAATGAGAAATAGGAAATGAAAGTAAGTACATTATGGTAATCACTGATACCCACGCACATTTATGGCATTTGCCGCGGACTTGACATCGTCGTCCATCTTTTAGTTCGGATTATGATAAATTTTATGTCAAGAAACAAAAAATTATCAACTTATGTTTATAACCAAGGCGACGGCGGCTTCCGATTGGCTGTGGTGGTGGTGTCTGTGGCAATAGACAAAACGTCTGTGGCAATAGACAAAACGTCTGTTGAAATAGACAAAACGTCTGTAGCAATAGACAAAACGTCTGTGGAAATGTGGCGAAGCGAAGGCAAAATTTTGGTCACCTTCTGTCAACGGCGTGCCGATCAGCTGGTCAGCGATCGGAAACAAGGGGGGCTTTTAAGCCTATCATGTGCAAGGAGTGTCAAGCACACGGATTTTGGTAAGTCACATGGCATTGCGTGTATTTTACATATTTTAGTGTTTGGTACATATTGGGACCGTAAGGTTAGTGGAAAAGAAGTAAATTGGTCTTGGATTGGAAAAGTGGCTAAGAGGTCCTAAGAGACTCTCTAAAAGTTTGGTTTTCTAAGTCGCATTCGCACGTCGCGGAGTGTTTGGGGGCAGAGGGTCGAGTAATCCTCTCCTGCCCATTATACCCGGCCGGGGCGCATCGCAGACGCATTTGGCCCGCCGGAAGTCCTTCGACAGGAGTATCTATTGGCTGACTTCTCACAAGTTTAAGTCACGTACGTTTGGAACGTACTAACAAGTGGATTGGTCTTTACGTGGAGATATCGTTTGTGTAATTCACGTGAATATTGGATCTTTACGTGTACATATTGGTTTACTATAACATTGGTTGGAGTTTAGACCGGCTTTGGTCTTCTCTCATATTGGTCAGGGTCGAGACCAGTTGAGTGGTCTACCCTCTATTATCTCATATTGGTTGGGTCTAGATCGATTGGACGGTCGACCCATTGGACTATACATATTTCAAGTGTAACCGGTCTACAAGTACCCAGGGTGATGTGTTCCGCCCAGGGTACACCCCCCCCAGTACGGTCTGCATACTATCAGACCCAAGTCAACCAGCGACACGATCCACCGAGTGTTCAACTAGCCCATTCCATCGGGTACACAAGGTGATATGGCAACGCAAGATCAATCGGACCAGGCGTCTTCTGCTGATGATCGGTCGTCTGCTAGCAGCGGACGATCAGATCGGATCGCTAGCGAAGGTCCGCGGGGTACCCCCCCCCCCCGTAAGTTGGAAGGCTGGGCACGATGGTGGTCAGGTTCTCGACACAACTGTGTTCGATTTTGAACTTGACTCCACCACAATGGTGCGCGTGACCGGATCATTTGGTGATCGTGGATATCACCGAGATGATGTCCGGTCAAAAGTTGACTTAAGTGATTTAAATGTGGAATAGTTCTGGAGAGGACATAAGGAAAATCTGTCACCTTATGTTCTCGTTGTTGATAAAGATGGCGATGTCCGATCTGGCCTGGAGGAGGACCAGATCGGGATTAATAAGTTTTTTCCTCCCCATAAGGCTCCCACCGGAGCCGATCGGGACTATAGCAAGTTTTGCTATAGTTCCGGAAAGGATCAGGACTTTTGTCCTGATCCTATGCATTTACATGGAAAAATTGATGGAATAAAAAATAAGAACCAATTGGAGGCTGATCGGAACGAGCCGATCCACATGCCTATGGTCCCCAAGCAAAGGCTAGGGATGCCGCCCGAGGAGGACGACTTGGAAGAAAAGTCGCAGGTCGGGGATGGGGTTATTGACGAACAAGACCTGACCAGGGTGTATTACATCCACGAATTGAAGCCATTTATTCGTGAAGACCAGGTCATGCCAATTTTGAACCCCCAAATCCCTGATCGCCTCCTCGGACCCACTACCGAGCCGATCCAGAGTGATCGACCACTGCTGCTGGTGAAAAACCTGCTAGTGATGCTGGCTGAGGTCGGCATAAAAGTGCAGAACCCGGCCAACGTCCACAAGCTGTTTGATCTGGACACTCTCAGGCTGGAGCTGTCGATGTCGACTCTCCATGATCATTTGGTGCCGTTGGTGGGGGCGGTTTGCCGCCCAACTCCCACCATAGCATTGAAGGTTGCTGAAGACACGGCAGCACATGACGATGCGTGCTCCGATGATAAATCGGTATATCAGTCTCCACCTTCCTCTAACAGCTCATCGGAGTTGGAGGTCGGTGTTGAGCGGATGACCATGGGGGCAGATCATACCCCCCATGGGAGCATAAAAAGGACATGCGGCAACATGGGGCTGCATGGGGCTGCATGCCTGTCGGGGCCCCAGGAGCCCTCGCAGGTATCAGTACCTCCAAAGGAGGATACCCACACGTTTCCCATGACTCAACCTAACGTCCAAGCCATGTTTGAAGCAATGATGGAGCGTTTCATGGGAGATCGATGCAGATCACCTCCGCGCCCTCATGCTCAGGACCGATCTGCCCGGCAAAATGTCAATATTTGCCGGGATGTAGATATGGAGTCAGTAGCATCAGTGGACAAGTCCACTCGAGGTGTTGAACCAATTGGCAAAGGAAGACGCAAGCCGCAACCAGCTCGATCGCGCCGATCAAGCAAGAACAGTGATTACGACATAGAGTCGATCGGCGATCCGGATGACCACTATGGGTCAGACGGTGCAGGTGCGGGCAGAACGCAGGGCTAATCTAGCCTCCACGACCGTTTTTGATTTCGGATCTACTGCGATCCCGCGCATTCGCATGGCTGCGACTACTGATCTCAAGGACTTCACCGGAAAGGACACCGACGACGAGGATCAGGTCAGGTCGTGGTTTGGTCGGGTCAAGTCTGCTTTCTTACGGGATCAGACACCAAAAAAGGAACGGTTTTGATCTTTTGAGATCTGCTGAAAAGACCGGCTGCGAACTGGGTCCAACAGTTGAGTCGGGATGTCCGATCTGACTGGGACCTGCTATGTTCAGAGTTTGAGGCGCAGTACTGCAACTCCGGATTCTCCAGCGCCCGCAAATATCATCACATGCAGAAGCGGGGTGACGAGACGCCGATCGAGTACTTACACCGTCTGAACGTGGCTGCAATTCGCGCCGGCATAGTGATCAAGGAAGGCAACCCGCCGACCGGTGCCGCTTTGGAACACGTGGGTCACTCACTATATTAGTACCCTTGATGACCAGGAGATGGCAGATCAGCTCACCCTGTTGCGCCTAAAGGATGTGGGAGAAGTGGAGCAGACGTTGCGAACGGACTGCATTGCCGTCAGCGATCTGGGGAACGGGAGGTTACTCAGCGAATCCAGGTCCTTGGGATTAGCCTCTAGACCATTGTTCGAGGCATATGGCCTAAGTAGGCGACCTTGGCCATACCCCAAAAACTTTTCACGGCACTGATAGACAGGTTCCAGCGGTCGCATGTCTCCAACAATCGTTCAACCTTTTTGCACAGATCGTTCCATGACGAGGCGGTATCAGAATGTCGTCGATGTACGACCGCCTCCCTAGAACGGACGGTCCTCTTTCCCGATCGGGTTCCCCCTCTCTAAACACATTATAATTTTCAACAGGGTCCCGATCGGTCATGATCTTGAAGTGTCCGTGCAATGCGTTGTCTATCAGCCTTTGATAGATCTAAGGCGCGTTCTTCAGACCGAACGGCATACGATTCCACTCGAAAATACCAAACGGTGTCACAAATGCGGAAATCTCACGGGATCGATCAGTCATCGAGACACCCAAAATCTACTTGCCATGTCCAGCGAACAATACCACGAGGTCTTGTCCAGGTCTTCCAACCAATCATTAATCAGCGGCATCGGGTACACCATGAGTTTAGTCAACCGATTTACCAGCCGATAGTCGATGCACAACCTAATGTCGACGCCGTTCTTCTTGATAACAATTACGATCGGCGAGGCCCATGGCGAGGTCGACGGTCTAATAATCTTGGTGACCAACAGTCCTTTAATGAGATCAGAAAGCTTTTCACGGTACTGTGGCGCCACGCGTCGACACCGCTGGGCAATCGGCTTGGCATCTCCAACGTCAATATCGCAAATCGCACCACGGGCTGCAGGTGGTAAGGCGTTGCCCTTTCCGATCAGCAGATGTCTTTTCTTCCATATGATATTCTTCAACTGCCCGATCTGGTCTGGACTGTTAAGGTCTTGATCACCCACTTGTAAATCATCCATTGTAACTTCGGGAGAGTCGGCAGACACTTCAGGGAGGATTGCCATTTGGCTGTCCAGCTCCTGAACGTACTGTTCCCCGCCTTCATGTATACAGACTTGTTCATCTTCTGGGTTGATATCACCTAGACCATCTGGACCGGCTGAACGCCCCTGGTCTTGATCGACGGGCTGTCCTTCACTGATATCGGTCTGATTAGGAATACCGTCATGGTCCGACCTAGCAACTTCATGTTACCCTTCTTCCGTTTCTTGCTCCGCTGTCGCCTGGTCTTGTGCTGACACCACGTTGACTAGCCTCGGCTCGTCTACTTGATGGTCCACCGTTCCTGGTGACTGCGGCGCCTTTCTTCGGACCAACATCTTTTTTGGGGTGACATAACTTGGTCTTTCCACTAAAGGTGAGGTATCCTCTTCCACCGACCCATCATCGCTGATAAGATCGGTGGTCGATTGGTACGCCAGGTTTTGCCACTCGACATACCGCCTCGATCCAATCGAGACGAACCCCATCTTCCTTGGTACCTTCCCTTCTGCCAACCACATACCGACAATAGTATTATTGTCCAGTGTCAGCGGCTTGTCACCGATATTGGTAACACGGACAAAATCACGTCGACCAGCACTCTTTCCGAAGGTCGAGACCCACCGATCGCTCCTGGTCAACCACAACTTCCTCGAACGAAAACCTTTCTCGACCGGGGTATCGGCAGACCGACCGACTGGGATAGTGAGGTCCTGGCCCCACCGGACCAGATCGGTATACGAACCATACAGAGGTCTTCGACCAGCCAACTGGACCTGGACCTCATCCGGGAGTGTAAGCACTCCATGTGACAGGTCCAGGCGAATACCAGCTGGGACCATGAAATCCATACCTAATAAAGCGTCCTGACCAGCCCACTTGCCAACCCAAGCGCTGAAAAAGTAGACCAGCGATCCCGACAAAGTAATTTTCACACTCGTTCTTCCTTCGGTCATATAAGAGTTTTCACCGATCCCGACGCATTCTTTTCTCTGGGTATCGTCTATACGACATCCGACCTTACGAGCAAAGGCGGAGTCGATTATCGAGACTTCAGCTCCAGAGTCGAACAACATCGTCGCCTTCTGGTTATTAATCTTGCCACAGGCTTTCGACTGCTTGGACCATTTATCAGACGCGTGATACTTCCAGTATCCGCGGGATTCTCCAGGCAGCAAGTCCAACTGCATAACCACCTTGGTCCGGGAGAACTCATCGGTCTTCAGACTGTAGACCGGATGATCTCGGTCGACGCAATTTGGAATAGAACGTGTATTGTCGGTCTTATCCTCCTTGCCGACATATGAATAGATGTGAACCGTAGAACGCTCGGCTCGATCCAGATTCCAACCTGGCGAGCGTTCTAGTTTAACATCTTTTCCGCGTCCAGCGGCAGCATCCCCGCGTGCTTGTCCGGCACGTACCACTTGCGTATCATGTTAAAAAATTCTTCAATCTTGCAGTGGACGGCCTCGTGGATCTCTCCACATGACTTGCATACGAAAAGGCAGTGGTCCGTCGGGTGGCCGCGTCTCTCGCACTTCTTGCACACCATCTTCCTCCAGCAGTTTAGACCATCATGTTTGCTCGACCCACAGTGGGAGCACTTCTGACGAGGTCGGTCCGGATCGGACTTTCTTCCGTTCCTTCCCTTCCGTTCTACCTGATCGGACTTCGACCTGGTCTTCGGGGCAGGTCCCGCAACATAGACGTAACGATAGTGGTCTTCATCCGATGACTCCTTGCTGGATTGACTTCCACTTTCCCCTTCCGATCCCGTGCTGTCTTCGGCTACGAACGCCTTGACCGCTCGGGTAGGTCTGGTCCAGGGTCTCTTGACCGGATCGGTCTGGGTCTGTGTCTTGGATCGGTAGCGACCTGATCCACCAGCACTCTTCCCCTTCATGCTACGTGACAGCTGTAGCGTCCGTAGAGTCTGTTCAACTTCACCCGCGTCCCTAAGACGCAGCAGAGTAAGCTGGTCCGCCAGTTCTTGATCGTCCAGGGTACTAATGTAGTGACCCACATGTTCCAGAGCAGCACCGTTCGGCGGGTTATTCTCTTTAATTGTTATGCCGGCACGAAGTGCAGACACGTTCAACCGATGCAAATACTCGATCGGTGTCTCGTCGCTCCGCTTCTGCATATGGTGATATTTGCGGGCACTCGAAAATCCGGAGTTACAATATTTCCCTTCAAACTCTGCACATAGCTGGTCCCAGTCAGACCGGACATCCCGACCTAACTGTTGGATCCAGTTGTCAGACGGTCCTTTCAACAAATCCCGGAAGATTAAACAACGTTCGCTTTTTGGGGTCTGGTCTCGCAGGAACGCAGACTTGACCCGACTGAACCAAGACCGGGCCTGGTCTTCATCAGCATCCTTTCCGGTGAAGTCCCTGAGGTCGGTCGTCGCGGCTATACGGATGCGCGGAATCGCAGCAGATCCAAAGTCGTAGGCAGTAGTGGAGGCTAGGTTATCCTTGCGCACCTTGTCTGCGCCCGTACCGTCTGAACCACAGTGGTCGTCAAGACCGCCGACCGACTCCATGTCACAGTCACTTGTCTTGCTTAATCTACGCGGTCTGGCCGGTTGCGGCTTGCGCTTCCCTTTGCCGACTTTCTTTTCACTTCGAGTGGGCTTGTCCACAGATGTTACCGATTCCATATCTACATCTCGGAAAACATTGCCACCTTGACAGGTAGACCGGTCTTGGACATGTGGGCGCAGAGGTGGTCTAACCCGTTCTTCCATGAAACGCTCCATCATCGTCTCAAACATGGCTTGGACGTTAGCTGGAGGCATGGGCAACGTGTTAATACCCTCTTTTTGAGGTACTGAGGCCTGTGGGGATCGCTGGAGCCCCCACTGGCAAGCAGCCCTTTGCTGCCGCACGTCCTTTTTTTGTTCCGGCTGGGCATGGTCCACCCCCATGGTCATCCCTCGATACCAGTATCCAACTCTGATGAGCTGTTCGAGGCTGGTGGAGATTGATAAACCGATTCGTCATCAGAACCAATGTCAACAAGCGCTGTGGAGACTTCAGCTACCTTCACTGCTGCGGTGGGAGTTGGGCGGCGAACCGCCCCCACCAGTGGGACCAAATGGTCGTGGAAGGTCAACATCGACGATTTCAGCCTCCAAGTCTCAAATTCAAATAGTTTTTGGACATCGGCGGGGTTCTGCATTTTAATGCCAACCTCCGCCAAAATCGCCACCAAGTTCTTCACCAACAGTAATGGGCGATCACTCTGGATTGGCTCGGTAGTGGGACCGAGAAGATGGTCGGGGATCTGTAGGTTCAACACCCGAAATACCATGTCAAAGCGAACAAATCGTTTCAGCTCAAAAATGTAATACGTCTTGTTTAGGTATTCTTCAGTGATGCCTCCATCTCCGACCTGCGACTTTTCTTCAAGGTCGTCTTCGTCGGCCGGCATTCCCAACCCTTTCTTGGGAATATTGGGGACCTTGGGGAGGTTGGTCTGATCGTTCTGATCATCCTCCAAGTATTTTTCGTCTTTTAATTTTCCATCAACTTTTTTATGCACATACATAGGATCAGGACCAAGGTCTTGGTCCTTTCCGGGACTATAGCAGGACTTGCTATAGGCCCGATCGGCTCCGGTGGGAGCCTTTTGGGGAGGAAAAACTTATTAATTCCGATCTGGTCCTCCACCAGGCCAGATCGGACATCGCCATCTTTATCAACAACGAGAACGTAAGGCGATAGTCTTTCCTTACGTCCTATCCAGAACGACTCCATATTCAAATCATTCAAATCTTCGAATCCAATTTTTGATGGAATATCAGCACGGTGATATCCACGATCACCAAGTGATCAGGGCACGCGCACCATTGTGGTGGAGTCAAGTTCGAAATCGAAAACATTAGCATCGATAACCTGACTACCACCATCGCGCCCAGCCTTCCAACTTTCGGAGGGGGTACTCCGCGGACCACCACTCGAGATCTGGTCCGATCGTCCGCTGCAAGCAGACGACCGGTCGTCATCAGAACCAACTTGGTCCGATTGTTTAGTGTCCATCTCACCTTGTGTACCCGATGGAATGGGCTAGTTACACACTCGGTGGATCGGGATCGCAGATTGGATCGAACGAGTCTTGAATATAGAATACTGATCTGGGTAGGTATCTCTGGGGCGTAACTCTTCACCCCAGACACAAACAGACCAAAAACACTTCCAAGAGATAACTTCCAATAGGTCGATCGTCCAAACGATCAAGACCTGACCAATACGAAATAATAGAGGGTAGACCGACCGTTCCGGTCTAGCCCCTGACCAATACGAAATAAGACCAAAACCGGTCTAGTTTCCAACCAATGTTAAATCAAGCCAATATGTCCGCGTAAAGACCCAATATGCTCGTGAGACTCCACAAACTATATCTCCACGCCAAGACCAATCCAGTGAATAGCACGTTCCAAACGTACTTGAGTTGAGGTGTCAAGATCGCCAAATCGTACTCCCGTCGAGGGACTTCCGGTGGCCAAAGTGCGCGTGCGGCGCGTCCAGACCGGGTATAATAGGCGAGAGGAGATAATTCAACCCTCTGCCCCCAAACACTCCGCGGAGGGCGGAGGCGACTATTGTACGTGAAAAGAATAACGGCGACCCCTTGCTGCGGTGTAGACCAAGACCAGAAGAGGTTTTTGCCACTTATTCCTAGACCAAAAGACTTTTACTAGAAAAATCCGCAACCAAAAGACTTCTACTTAGAAATATCGCAACTAACCAAAAATACCACCTCCCTATGGTCCCTACTGTACCCACACAAAATTATGTAAAATACCCAATGTCAGGTGACTCACCAAAACTTGCGTTCTTGACACTCCTTGAATCTGATAGGCCAAAAAGCCCCCCTTGTTTAGACCAATCCGAAATTCGACCAACTGCCTTGACCAAAAGTGACCAAATTTGTGGTACACTTCACCACAATAGACCCATGTACTGACGAAACAGATTAGCAGCAAGTGGGTACTAGCATTTGGCCAATGCGGGATTCCAACCCACGCCCTTTCATACCAGTGCCTTACACTGGCGCCAAAGACCGTTCGGCCAATTGACCACCGACAACAACTCGAAAGTCTAAACACGCCAGAACCACTACCACAGATCAATGCACGTCAGCACATCACATTGGCGATTCACGCTTGCTCGCGTACCAACAAATCATCTAGATTGCCAGATGCGAGTTGCCTTCAGAGTTTCCGCTACACGGGACGGACGCGAGAGCCGTGGGCAAGAGATCGAACCGTTCGCCATCCCAACCGAGATTACACATATTCGTCGGCTTTTTATCTACTAAAACGTAAACTCTGGGTGACGTTTGGCTGACTCGCATGATCGTGAAACATGAAGTATAAC
>CM047584.1:1768064-1778335 GCA_026184515.1 Peronosclerospora sorghi | reverse complement strand
CCGAGCCAAGAGAGACATTGACGAAACTTGAAGAGAACCAAAGCACGATAGACCCATGTACTGACGAAACAGATTAGCAGCAAATGCGTACTAGCATTTGGCCAACGTGGGATTCGAACCCACGCCCTTTCAGACCAGTGCTTTACACTGGCGCCAAAGACCGTTCTGCCAATTGACCACCGACAACAACTTTTGATTCTACCCATATCAGATACACTACCACAGATCAATGCACGTCAGCACATCCATTGGCAATGCACGCTTGCTCGCGTACCACCAAATCATCTAGATTGCCAGATCCTAGTTGCCTTCACTTTGTTGCGAGAGTTGCCGCCACACGGGCACGGGCGTGAGAGCCCTGGGCAAGAGATCGAACCGTTCGTCATCCCAACCGAGATCACACATTTTCGTCGGATTATTATCTACTAAAACGTTAACCTCAGGGTGACGTTTGGTGTACTCTCATGATCGTGAAACATGAAGTATATGGCCGTGATAGAGAGCGAAAAACTGAAGCCCGATACTGAGTGGTGCATGAACCCGAGCCAAGGGAGACGTTGACGAAACTTGAAGAGAACCAAAGCACGATAGACCCACGTACGGACGCAACAGACTAGCAACAAATCCGTACTAGCATTTTGTATCCGGTGCGTATACGCACGGTGCGTCTAGCGCACAGAGGAATACTTTCCTTAAAGCGGCGTTCGCCGCTACTTAGCCGATACGCCCTTTTAAGGGCTTAGTAGGAGAGAGATCTCCTACTCGGGGCCAAGATTCCCGGGTTAGTTTACTCTAGCCTTTACTAGTTCCTTAACGGCAAGGCTCCCTTACAAAGGGTGTAGCTAAGGGGAGGGCTCTCTTACGCTACGGCGCTCACTACACGCACGACCGGTCGAGGTCGTGCGTCCGTACGAAATAGTGAAAAGTAAACTGAATATATTTAATATGTAATTATTTAAACTAATATAAACTATATGTAACACTAAGTAGAATATTCCTAATTCGTACCTAGCTAAAATGTAGTGTACACACCTGTGTACTGACACGTGGATGGCTGATACACCACCACACCAAGGGCCCATGCCCTGGATGGTTAAAATAGCCAAAGGTTCGAAACCTTTCAACCCGGCCAATACTGACCTCAACCGTGGTGTACTCATGTACACCAACACTCAGTGTTACCCGAATGTAACCCCGTTACATCCTACCCCATCAAGACTATTGCTTACGCAATAATCAAAATTTTGTTGGAGAACTCCAACGCCAGTTCCCCTGGCCATCCATATGTACACCTCCAGTGGTGCTATGGCGTCTCCTCTAGAAGAGGTAGACTACTCCGAAAACTCGGAAGTGGATGCCTTTGACCTCCCCAATGGTGAGCCGCTCCGACAGCGCCGAACGGCGTTGTCGGCAGCCTAATCCCTTCCCCACACGTGAGGAAAATGCACTAACAAGTGCGGCATCCCTTCCCGTATCGGATGATACATCCGAATCGCCAAAGGCGATCATCACTAATGAGCTGGACGCAGCTCAAGACTCCCAACTTGCCGCACAGGCACTAAGGGCTGCGTTACGCGCCCCCAAACGCCCGTCAAGTGCGGCTTATAATTTCGATGGTCCTCGTGACCTTCCAAGATGGCCAGGCGTTTGGTAAGGACTAGTCTATCGTCCTATACCCCTGGACCCGCGGCTGAACAGCCGTACCAACGCGAACGCCGTGAGAAACTCCGGCAACAACTGCTTACAAAAAAGCAGTTCACTAGCGTCTCGTATCGAGAGCGCTTAAACAGGCAGGCACAAGGTGCCCCTGTTGAGAACCTCCGTGAGGTTCCTTTCGTTCTTTATCTGGGAGAAAGTGCCGATGATGCAGAGAAGAAGTTCCGCGCTTGAGCGGAAGGAGGGGAGAAGCTTCTCCCCAGCTTCGATGAGCTGCATGACAGCTATTCCCGTCGAGACATTTGGGTGGAGAGGGTGTTGCGCCTTACATTTGTCAAATCTAAGGCGATGGAGCAACTACGTGCTCCGTATCGCACGCGCTACGCCAGCGCCCCTGTCTCCACCATGGTGTCCGGAGACAGTGTGGTCGCCACATCTGCCTCCGGACAACTCCCACTTATTGGGAGTGAAGAGGCTTCTCATGCCCCTCTGGTCGTTGACCTACAGCGGGATTCTCCCGCTCAAAAGCGTCAACGACGTCGCGGCAATCCTGCCGTAGGGGAGTCTCGAACTCCCACGAACTCTGTGAGTGTGGATAACCTTTCCACTTCACCAGATACTGGGTTTGACCCCGATGATGGCGCCGCGCCATTCGCCGCTCCACATGGAAGTGTGGAGTACTCTCCGCATCGAGCATTGGAGGAGGAGGTCGCACAATTGCGACGTGAGATTCGCGCGCGCTGTGATCGACACAGCCTTCGAATCCATGATCTCCACGAGGGGATACGAGATGAGCGGGATGCCACTGATCGCTTCGAGAGGCGGCTTGAATCTCTCGAGTCTGTCGTTGCGGAGCTTCGTGGTCGCATTTTAGCACTTTCGGGATTACTTCGCCCTGCCGTGCCTTACGGCTATCCGCCTTTCCACCCTCCTCCAGGAGGGGGCCCGCCTCCGGGTCCTGGTATGGATTAAGCATACCGACATAAAAGTTTGGATGCGTACGCATCACCTTCGGGATGTCCAAGGTATACGATAAGCCCTTTCGGGCTAGTACCTTAAAAGGCCCCACAAACCTGGGGCGCAGTTTGTTCCGCAACACGTTGGAAACT
The DNA here is from genome assembly GCA_026184515.1 of Peronosclerospora sorghi. Taxonomy (NCBI): domain Eukaryota; phylum Oomycota; class Peronosporomycetes; order Peronosporales; family Peronosporaceae; genus Peronosclerospora; species Peronosclerospora sorghi. The sequence continues at coordinate 1,775,570 of CM047584.1, read as the reverse complement.
GCATGTGTAGGAAGATTTTTAGCGTTTAATAAAACACTTTCTCCTACTCTGTATACCCTTTTTGTTACGCCGTCCCTTTCGTTCAGCTTGCTCCTTCTGCTTGTCTTGGCTTTCCGCCATGGCATCGCAGACGTGTCGTAAGACACTGAGGCGCGTCGATAAAAACTTATCGATGTGCTTTCGCACAGATACAGGGCTGACATCGGGGAATCCTCCCCCCTCAAGCTCTGGGCCACACACACGTGGCGTTAACGGAACCCTCGTATTCACCAATCCGTTTACTTAAAACGGGGTAAACCCCGTAGATGCATGTACCGAATTGTTGATAGCAAATTCAACCATCGGGAGCATCTCACTCCAACTATTTGGAGAATCCGGACATAAACTCCGGAGAATATCCTCCACAACACGATTAACGCGTTCCGTCTGACCGTCCGTCTGCGATAATCCGCTGTGGACATGAGGAACTTGGTGCCTAGCACTTTAAACAACGCTCCCCAGAATTTTCCCGTAAACCGGGGATCCCGATCCGACACAACGGAATCGGGTAGACCATGCTGTCGAAAGACACGGTCTAGGAACACTTTTGCATTTCCTTGTCCATCTATGGACTCTGGCACCGCCGCCAGGTGATCCATCTTGCTCAAACGGTCTACAAAGACCAATATGACGGTGTTCCCGGCCTTATCCTTCGGAAAACCGAAGATAAAATCCATGCTAATAGATTTCCAACACTCAGTTGGAACCGATAAGCTCGCCAAAGGCGCAGCTGACTTGCAGAGGGTTTAACCCTCTGACACGTCTCACAGGTGCGTATATACGCACCGACCCACTTATACATATTGGGACACCAATACAAACCGCTTAAAGCGCTGTAGGTCTTATCCCGACCTAAATGACCCCCGGTAGGGGCGTCATGTGCCTCAAATAGGACTCTATACTTCAGTTCCTCATTATGAGGAACTACCACCCGCGGAGTGTCCTCCGCGCTCGTGCTATAAAATAGCAGACCGTCACAGTACCTGTAACGGTGTAAACGAGCTTTAGCTCGACTTGACAGGGTTAACTCAGACGAGCCAAGACCCTTTTCACCTAACGCGCGGATAAGCACCGTACATTGTGGGTCTTTCTCATACGCCTGGCGTATGAGATCCACCACAGACGAGGTGACAAATGTCGCATGAGCGAGCTCGTAATCGGGACGACGCGACAACGCGTCTGCAAGCACGTTCTGCTTGCCAGGTTTATACTTAACCTCAAAGTTGTACTCCACAAAGAAGGAGAGCCAACGGGCCATCCGTTGCGAGAGATGAGGCGACTTTGTCGCAGTCCGTAAGGACGCGTGGTCAGTATAAACCACGAACGGCTTTGAGCCTAGTAGGTAAACCCTAAATTTGACAAGAACATACTTCATTGCAAGTAGCTCCTTCTCATGAACGGTATAATTCCGTTCCACAGCTTTAAGCTGCCTAGACTCAAACGCAATCACGCATTCCCTTCCTACATCGTCTGCTTGTAACAAAGCACATCCGATTGAGAAATCGGAGGCGTCGCAGACGACACTAAATGGTTTCTCAGAATCTGGGAGAGCAAGAACGGGAGCTTTTAACAAGCTCCCCTTAACCGCTTCAAAAGCGTTTTGGTGTTCAGTTTCCCAACACCAATCAACATCCTTCTTAAGAAGGTCGGTCAATGGATTCGCCATTTCAGCGTAGTTCTCGCTGTACTTGTGGAGATAGTTGGCTAACCCAAGCCACTTCCGTAAATCTCTAAGATTTACAGGCGAAGGCCACTCCACAATGGCTTTCACCTTCGCGGGATCCGCCCGCACTCCATCCTTACCGATGAAGCATCCGAGGAAAGGAATTTCCTCAGCACCAAATATACATTTGGATGCGTTCGCATACAACTTATGCTCTCGCATACATTCGAGCACTACTCGAAGGTGTATCAGATGCGTCTGAACATCAGACGAGTCGCCTTCCGCACGACTATGGACGAATATATCGTCGAAGTACGTCTGAGCGTACTTTCTATGAGGGCGGAAGAGTTGAGTCACCAAGCGATTAAAAGTCGCTGGTGCATTTGAAGCCCTATGGCATCACAAGCCACTCCCACAACATGCCACTAGGCGTGCTAACCGCTGTCAGCGGAATATCGGACGCTCGCATGAGCACCTGATAATACCCGTCCACCCGATTTAAGGCACTGTACACAGTACAGCCCGCCATATTGTTCTGGAGGACATCCTTCCGAGGAATCGGAGTCTGCATGGGTACAGTAGCTGCATTCAGCTTGTTATACGCATGCACAATGCGCCAGTTTCCGTTCGGTTTACGAACACAAAAAGTGGGAGATGAGTGGGGAGACTTACTCTCCCGTACCATCCCTGCCTCTTCTTTCCCCTTGAAGAATGCGTCGATGACGTCTCATTGTTCCTTGGGGATAGGCGACTGCCTAGTGACGCAGTATTTGGTTCCGGGAACCAAATCAATTTCATGTCGGACTCCCCGATCAGGTGGTAACCCCATCGGCGGGTTGTCACTAATGCCATCTCCAAATTCCTTTAATAAGGAATGGTAAGGGTCCTCAGGATCCGCGAGGATCTTTAGGCCGCTTCGGGCATTTAATGCCTGTTTGGTTTTCACAAAAACTGACTCGTCCATCGTGGATGAGGAGTTCAACTCCTGTTCCGGACGCAACACGACGACCTCGTCGATTTCATCTGCTTTCAAAGCAGTCTCAGACTCGTTGAAGGACATCTCCTCCAACGACAACAGTTCGCCTACCCCAGGCAACCGTTCCAGGCTTACGCCAACTGAGACAACACCTGTCACACTATTCAGCATCCTGTAGGACTGCTGACTACTGACCTCGGGAATCATGCCGATACCCAGATGGGGGGAGTCAATTGCCCCATCTACTGGAAGCGCCACGCGCCTATCTGTCGTAAAGCGGACTTTTTATTAGGCTAAAATAGGGCCTAATGTTGGACATTTTATTAGGCCCATATGGGGCCTAATATTATGACTAATATTAGGACCTAAATTAGGGGCCTGATAGTGGACGCAGATAGTGGATACAGTAGTACATAATTAGGTACCGCCATGTGTACCACGGTGGGTACAGTAGTACGTACCACCGTGGTGTACATAGGCAGGATATAGAAGGGACACGGAAGATGTGCTGACTATTTACAGGTACGCGGCGAACACCAGCGAACAAACAAGGAACAAGCGGGAAAATCAGGTCGACTCATGGACGGAAGGCGTTCCGAATGGACGATGCGGATTGGTTGAAAGTAGGAACAGGGTAGATCTAAGGGTTTAATTGCTAATAAAGTTCTCCTTTTGCGTACGATCGCGCTGATCATTTTTTGGGAAGGCACCTTTGCGCCCCCACCTTATTGAAACCTCTACGTCCCGGGCGGGAGCACTAAGTGCGATTTTGGCCCACCGGTTGGCGTAGAGTGTGAGAACTCACCCCGCAACTCCGCCCGCAGTGTCTGCGGTTCTTCGTTTAAAGGTTTTTGGTTTTGGGAACGTGATCGAGCAGTGCTCTCACCTCTTCCCCGTGAAATTAACGTTTGGCCCCTATAGTTCGGCTGCTTTAAGCGCCCCACGGGAACTCTAGGTGGATTTTAATATAAATACCTTTTCCTCATATAGTCTAGGCTAGGAGCGCATTGATTTGGGCGTTCCTTAGCTGTTTGACGGCTTAGAGGATCCGCGATCAGGCAGTGAAGACTTCCGCTGCCTGATCAAGTACCCCCTCCCCCTACCGAACAACACCTGATCGACACTTTTTCCGAATCGTGATCGTGATCGCTGATCGCAAATCGCGCCAACTGCTACTTGAACGACTTCCGGTGCTTGATCAAGTCTGATCAAGGTATATTACGACTGGGCAGCAGTTTTTAGCCCCTGATCGAGCCTTTCAGTACCTGAGCGCACTTGCGATCAAGAAACCTGATCGCATCTGCGATCAAGACAGAATATTGTTGATCGACGGTTATTAACGTCAGCAAAAGCCTGGTCAAGCCTGATTACCACTGATCTACATCTTTTCAGCGCCTGATCGCGTCGGACTGCCGCCTGATCGCACTTGCGATCAAGACGGAATATTGCTGATCGTCGGTTATTAGCATCGGCCCAAACGTGATCAAGCCTGATCGCGGCTAATTGACGTGGTTTAAGCACCTGATCGCACGTGATCACGCCTGATCGCATCGGTTGTATCGTCACAAGTTAGTTAATTCAATCTTGCACCAAGAATTCGCGGTGCGCTGTCCCCGCCACATGAGGAGCGACCCACGCCTAGCCTTCGGTTACACAAGGTGAGCAAGAATACAAGCAGTCAAAGACATCCGGAGGACCCCCTTCGTTATTCGGCAGTCTGGGCGCCGTGGTACTGCCTGATCAAGTCTCAAAAACTTCGATCAGCCGCTCCACCACATATCCACAGAGGTCTCTACCTCTACCACCGGTGACTCACCGGTCTCGCCTATAACGGCATAATCGGAATCATTTCCGACGTGCTAAAGAGACGAACTTCGGGTCTCTTCGCTTGGAAGTGCCTCACGCTTAACCACAGGGGTCTCTACCCCTACCACTGGAGTCGCAACTTGTTCGCCGGACACGGCGTGGTCGGAATCAATTCCGACCTGTAGAAGAGATGAACTTCGGGTCTCTTCTCTAAGCACCTCGCTCTTACCCTTAAAGGATTCCACCTCTATCACTGGTGACTCACCAGTCTCGCCTACATCGGCGCGGGGATTAACCGCCGAATCCCCCTCGTTAAGGAACTCTTCCTTAACACCATTGGGAATGATCGTTTCAGACATCCCAATCTCTGGCATCTCACTCCAGAATCGCTTTTGCGATCGAGCAAAGGTGGGTTCATGACTCGCCAATGCTTCACCCGACCGCGGGTGCGTTGAGCCAATGGACTTAGACTTCCAGTCTATCCACGGCTCGTGGCGCTCCAGCCACTTCATGCCCAGAATGAGTCCAAATCCAGGACTAGGAAACGTTCTGAGCTATCGAAGTCTGAAAACTTCAGCTTAAGGTCAATCGAGACCTTGGGTACAGTAACCTGTACGCCCGTCGCAAGACGAACCGTGACAACGTCACCAGAACGTGCCTCTAGGGCCTCGGCATACAGCCGACTCTTCTCTACAGAAGCTCGTCTGACATAATTGTCAGACGCCCCAGAGTCTATCAAGACTCTCCAAGGCTTAACAAAGCCTTCCACGTCCGCAAGGACTACCAGCAAACCTGGCTGGTACACTAGCTCGGTGCTAGAAAGCACCGTTTCCCTCGGGGCTTTGTGCTGTCGTCCCCTACCCTGGGGCTTAACAGCACTGAGGAATCCCCCAGTAGGGCGCCCCGCACCTACTGGGAGCCGTCGTTTCCCGACGGCTTGGGAAAAGGCTTTCTCCCAACCCTTGGCCCCTTGTAGCGAGTGTCTCGCTGAGGATTTTTTGGACATCTGTTCCGCAGATGATCCGTGCTTCCACACAGGAAGCATCTCGGCGGCCCATGGCGCTGCAACATAGCCAAGAGCTCTGCCTCGAAGCTCTGTGAAAAAGAGTCAGAGTGACTCTTAGCGGGAGGTTTCTCCTCCGCTTCGACCTGACTCAGGTCCATGGGTCCGGGACCCACCTTAGAGGAACGGAAGTTCCTCTCGGCGTTAAACGCCATCTTAAACACCTCCTCCAGGGATTGGGGTCGGCATCGGAACAGTTCCGAACGTGCTGGCCCATTTTTCAGGCCTCCCATGAAGACGGGGATGGAAACATCGTCCGAATACGCTTTCGCGGACATCCCTGCCAACAGGGTCTTCAGTTCTTGGACATATGTTTCCAAGTCCCTAGTGCCCTGACGGCACCTCAAAAACGCCAGCTGATTCTGGAAAACCAGATCAGGCGTGGCGAACATGTCATAAGCTTTTGCTTAAGGACTTCCCAGGTTGGGAACACGCTCGTGACCGAATCCGGACACGTAAACGCCCATGTACGGGATTTGCCCGTAAGATGGGTCAATGCAAGTCCCACTTGCAAGTGATCATCGATCACATTCGCTGTGATGAAGGCCGTTTCGATTTCTAGCAACCAAACATAAAGGTTGTAACCCTTCTCTCCGGTGAACTCCTTTATCTTAAGTGATAATGGAGGGCGCACCCCCGTGGAATGACCTCCACCGCAACTCGCCTCATGAGCGATGAGGGCATTCACCCTTGCCTTTACGGCCTCAAGGCCCTGCTCCACTAGGAGCTTCATACCTTCTTCCCCCGTGAAGGGTAACAGCCTTTTAAAGGCTTCCTGTTGAACGAGGGTCAAACTATCCCAATCGTCCTGATTCATCCTTTGCAGAGGATGCCTAGTCTACCAACACAGGTGTTGGATTGACTACAAGTGCTACCAGATGTAGCCGGTGCGTATACGCACGGTGCGGCTAGCGCACAGAGGAAGACTTTCCTTAAAGCGGCGTTCGCCGCTACTTAGCCGATACGCCCTTATTAAGGGCTTAGTAGGAGAGAGCTCTCCTACTCGGGGCCAAGATTCCCGGGTTAGTTTACTGGGTTAGTTTAATCTAGCCTTTACTAGTGCCTTAACGGCAAGGCTCCCTTACAAAGGGTGTAGCTAAGGGGAGGGCTCCCCTTACGCTACGGCACTCACTACACGCACGACCGGTCGAGGTCGTGCGTCTGTAAGAAAGAGTGAAAAGTAAACTGAATATATTTAATATGTAATTATTTAAACTAATATAAACTATATGTAACACTAATAAGAATATTCCTAATACGTACCTAGCTAAAATGTAGTGTACACACCTGTGTACTGACACGTGGATGGCTGACACGCCACCGCACCAAGGGCCCATGCCCTGATTGGTTAAAATAACAAAAGGTTCGAAACCTTTCAACCCGACCAATACTGACCTCAACCGTGGTGTACTCATGTACACCAACACTCATTGTTACCCGAATGTAATCCCGTTACAAGTGCCTTACAGGTCTAAGGCGCGAATTGGCCGAGAGGTCTAAGGCTCCAGTTAAAGGCACTGGTCGGAAAGGGCGTGGGTTCGAATCATACATTGGCCAAATGCCAGTACGCACTTGCTGCTAGTATGCTGCACCAGTACATAGGTCTATCGTGGTTTGGTTCTCTTAAAGTTTTGTCAATATTTCTCTTGGCTCGGGATCAGGCACCACTTAGTATCGGGCTTCAGTTTGAGGCGCTCTATCACGGCCGTATACTTCATGTGTCACGATCATGCGAGTCAGCCAAACGTCACCCTGAGGTTAAGATTTTTGTAGATAATAATCCGACGAAAATGTGTGATATCGGTTGGGATGACGAACGGTTCGATCTCTTGCACACGGCTCTCACTTCCGTGCCCTGTAGCGGCAACTCTCGCAACAAAGTGAAGGCAACTCGGATCTGGTAATCTATATAATTTGGTAGTACGCGAGCAAGCGTGTATCGCCAATGGATGTGCTGAC
>CM047584.1:1723476-1759500 GCA_026184515.1 Peronosclerospora sorghi | reverse complement strand
TCGACCTGACTCAGGTCCATGGGTTCGGGACCCACCTTAGAGGAACGAAAGTTTCTCTCGGCGTTAAACGCCATCTTAAACGCCTCCCCCAGGGATTGGGTCGGCATCGGAACAGTTAAGTGTTACTGCAGAACAGTAGGTAGGGTGCTGAAATTGCTGCAGCAAGGAGTATGCACGTCTACGTATACGTGGCGAAGATGTCGTGGAGGACTGTGAAGACCAGCACTCACCCGTTCGCTATGTTTTTTACATTCAACTTGCATCCGAACGTGCTGAACCTTCTTTCATGCCTCCCATGAATACGGGGATGGACACATCATCCGAATACGCTTTCGCGTACATCCCTGACAACAGGGTCTTCAGCTCTTGGACATATGTCTTCAAGTCCCTAGTGCCCTGACGGCACCTCAGAAACGCCATCTGATTCTGGAAAACCAGATCAGGCGTTTTATACATGTCCATAAGCTTCTTCTTAAGGACATCCCTGGTAGGGAACACGTTCGTGACCGAGTCCGAACACGTAAACGCCCATGTACGGGCTTTGCCCGTAAGATGGGTTAGTGAAAGTCCCACTTGCAGGTGATCAGCGATCACTTTCGCTGTGGCGAAGGCCGTTTCGACCTCTCGTAATCACACATAAAGGTTGTCAACCTTCCCTCCGGTGAACTCCTTTATCTTAAATGATAATGGGGGACGCACCCCCGTGGAACGACTTCCACCTAAACTCGCTTCATGGGCGATGAGGGCATTGTCCCTTGACTTTACGGCCTCAAGGCCTTGCTCCACTAGGAGCTGCATGCCTTCGTCAACCAGTAAGGATAACAGCCTGTTAAAGGCTTCCTGCTGGACGAGGGTTAGCATATCCCAATCGTACTGATTTATCCTTTGCAGAGGATACCGTAGCCTACCAACACAGGTGTTGGATTGACTACAAGTGCTACAAGATGTAGCCGGTGCGTACACGCACGATGCGGCTAGCGCACAGAGGAAGACTTTACTTTAAGCGGCGTTCGCCGCTACTTAGCCGATACGCCCTTATAAAAGGGCTTAGTAATAGAGAACTCTCTTGCTCGGGGCCAAGATTCCACTTTGGTTTACCAGTTAGCACAAGCTAACACATTAACACAAGGCTCCCTTAATAAGGGGGTAGATAAGGGAAGAACTTCCCTTGGGCTACCGCACTCACTACGCGCGCGACCGGTCGAGGTCGAGCGTCCAGTAGTCGTTGAGTGAAATGTAAGCTGAATGTATATTTAATATGCCCTTATTGGTTAAAATAACCAATGTTCCAAAACCTTTCGGACCAGTAAATACTCACCCCAACCGTAGTGTACTCACGTACACCACATACTAAATGTAACCAGAATGTAACCCTGTTACATGTATCGACTATCGCGCGGTGAATCAACTTTCGCGTTTGATGGTATACCCAATGCCCCTGATCTCTGATCTACTCGAAGATTTGGATAAAGCGTTGTGGTTTTGCTCTTTGGATATGGCGAGTGGTTTTTGGGTCGTGTATATGACCGATCGAGCCCGTCAGATTTCGGCGTTTGTCACTCCGTTTGGATTGTTTGAATGGAATAGGATGCCCTTTGGCCTAAAGAATTCCCCGCAAATCTACCAGCGGTTGATCGATAATGCATTATATGGGTATCTCAAGGTTAAGGACGGTGCCGACGAATCGGCTGATGTATGTACTATGGGAGAGCCTGACCAGACACCGGTCACGTCTGTGCTGCAGCGGCGGTCTTATGTCGATGATATTTTGATTCCTGCACCTACTTGGACCACCCTGTGTGATAACGTGCGACATTTGTTGAAAGTGCGATCAATGGAACTTGTCGATGAGCGTGGCTAAATCGTACTGGGGGCGAAGTGAAGTTCCTTATTTAGGGCATCATTTCTCTAGCCGCGGTTTGGAAAAAAATCCAAAAAACTTGGATGATCTGATCGATTTGCCTTTTCCTGGTACCTTACGTGCTATGCAATCGTTTTTGGGAAGTCTGAACTACTACCGTCGATTTATTGAAGATCGCGATCTATGCCGCTGTGCTCTACGAATTAAGAGAGATAGATTATCAAGAGTAGAAGAGCCGATCATTGATCAAGGAGAATTCGGATCATGAAGGCGATCGATTGATCAGGGCAAAGTGGCATTCAGCATGATGAACGCGAAGATTGAGTCAGCCCCAACCCAGCGCCATTTTTACCAGAACAAACGCCGGTGATCGTGGTTTACGCCATCAAATGGGCAGTATCTGCCGCGCTAGTACAAGAACATGATCAAATGTATTGTCCCGTAGCATTCGACAGCCGAACGTTGAAGAACGGTGAGCTGAACTACAGCCCCGTCGAAAAGGAAGTTCTGGCGCTTCTGCGGGTTTTAGATGTTTACTTCACGATGCTGGTCGGAAAGACGATCACTGTCTTGTCACGTTTATCCACGCTGAAATGGTTACTAACACCCAACGGGTTAGACGGACGATTGGGAAGATGGGCTGAGATCTTATCACAATGGGACCTCGAAATCAAGAAATGTGTACATGGAGAAGAGGAGGTACTAGGGGCGTTAGCTGCAAGTATCACTCCTCGCACCGAAATCGATGAGGCACTGATTGCGATCGCACCGAAAAAGAAACCGCGGCAGATGATTGAAGTACCACCTCCTACGGTTGAGAAAGGCGAAAAAATCTACGTGATCAGTTTCGATGGATCTGCAAATGTCAAGCGACGTGTGGGTGCGTTTGGCGCTATCGTGTGGAAATTACCGGAGTGGAAGATTATGATCGCGGTTGCTGATCATGCACCTGATATCACGCTGAATGAAGCTGAATACCATGGATTGCTCTTAAGTTTTGATCTACTGTCGCGATACCCCAAAGGAAGGATAATCGTGTGTGGAGATTCGAATTTAGTAATCCGGCAAATGCGCGGCGAAATATAGTGTAAAGCTCCGCGATTGCAAGTGTTGCAACAGCGTGCGTTCAATATCCTTCACGAATGGTCGGATCATGATCTAGTGCATGTCAAAAGAGAGTGGAATAAGAGTGCAGATCACATCACCACTAGGGCTATGCTGAGTGGAACAAGGTTTGAAATCGATGATGTGAAACAGCTGGAGGAATTGACCGATCTCAACAGGTTGCCGGAAGTGATAACGTGGAATGAAGATCCCACTACCCCGCAAGTACTAGTGATGACACGATCACGTAACCTACGTCAGCTGCGACCGTCAACGTGGCCCGATATATCTATAGCCGGGATAAGGGCGGAACGGGTAAAAAAGGCAGAGGAAGAAGAGAAATGGATTCATGATTTGCGAAGTTATCTGTATGGTGACGTCTCACGATTGAACGCAGAGAGGTTAAGGACTGCGCGAAAATTGCTGAAAGCTACGATGTCGATGAACAAGGATTGCTGATCTACTGTGGAAACATGGCTAAAGGAAAAACCAGCGATGATAAAGAGGATCAAGACGATCGACGCTCTTTGATTAAGCTGGTCTTACCCGAGACCCTGCATACGGATGTCCTCCACCATTATCATGTGAGCTTGGAAGGAGGACACCAAGGCATAGGGCGTACATATCAGCGGATCAGACGATACTTTCATTGGAGTAGTCTATTTCGAAGCGTACAAAGATTTGTTGGACAATGCGTAGATTGCGAGACGGGGAAGGGCCAGCCTACGATCAAGGGCATGTCGCCGGGGAATATCGAGGCCACGTACCAATTCCAAGTGATAGCCATGGATCATATCCCGTCACTACCCCGATCAACGGATGGACATACGGAACTGCTGATTTGGACGGATCTGTTCACGGGTATGGTGATCGCGAAAGCTGGATCGTCCCGCACAGCGCAGAAAGTCGCCGAAAATTATGAAGAATGTGTATTCCGACGATTTGGAGCTAGTGAGGTGATCAGGAATGACCGAGAGCCCGGTTTTATGTCGGAAGTATTTCGTGCTTTCAACAAGATCGTGGAACAACGACAGAGTGCCACAATGGAATACCGTCCACAGGCGAACGGCATGGCGGAAAGAACGATGCAGACGATTACACGGGCAATCAAGATGTATGTATCAGCTGTCATCCAGAAAAATGGGAGCTTGTACGCAGAGCGACTGGTATTCGCGCTGAACTCGACCCCTGATCGCATTCGTGGAAAAACACCATTTTTTTTGGCGTATGGGTGGGACCCGCGATCATCGTTGGAATCAACATTACAACTGGGTGAAATTCGGCGTAAGGACCGGGATACTCGTCGGTGGAGATATAAGTTACAGAAAGACTACCGATACGCCCGTGATCAAGTGAGCACTCGATTGCACCAAGCGATAGCCGATCGAGCTGAAAAGCACAATGATCAAGTGACAACGCACGAGATCGAAGCTGGTTCAAGGGTCTGGTTATATCTCGATCGGTTTAAAGAAGGGTTCGCGAAGAAACTGGCGCATATGTGGCATGGACCCTTCAGAGTCGATGAGGTGATCGGTAATCATGCGGCGAGATTGGTTACAGCCGGCACAGACTATTGTATTTTCCCAGTGGTGCACCTGTCCAAGTTGAAATTGGTCAAGGAATTTACAGATCGCCCTACTACTGTGCTAGCGGCTGGGGTAGAAGATCGTTTCGACTTCTATGAAGCTTTGCTACCCGAAGAAAGCTGAGAAAGGACGCTAGATCCAGATGAATTTAAAGTTGATCGTATCACCGATGTCTGATCTGGTCGAAATACTAGGTATGGAAGAACATTACGCGAATATCAAGTCTACTGGAAAGGTTATGCTGAGCCTTCGTGGGTAGACGAGGCAGATTTGAAATGTGATGCTATGTGATGCCAAACGTGAACCAAACGGGGAGAGGTGAGAGCACTGCTCAATCACACTCCCAAGACCAAAAAACCTTTACAGAAGAACCGCTGACACAGCGGGCGATGATCAAGGACTTTGAAAGGAAGATGGTCAACAGACATCGGTTTGACGTAATGCAAGTGGACTAAGAGTCCAACTAATGCGTGATCGATGGACCGATCGTGGTATTATGATCGAAAAACCTCCGATCGAAGAAAATGATTGATGAAACTCACAATTGATGAAGAAATGATGAATGACATGAAGTGTTGTATTTACGATGGATATTGCGAGGTATGTTGCTGGAGCAACGGCAGATGAGCCGACAGAATACCGATTTATATTATGCATTGAAAAGTAACGAAGCAACAGTGGAAAATGGCATGATCAATAGTGTTTATTGATTAAAGAGGAAGTGACCAACCGACTAATCAGACCCATAGAACTTGCGACGGATGCGAGGAATTTGCGGCCCGGGTGGACTTCGGGGAAATACGATATTGAGCCCGCCAACGTTCAAAGTCATCAACCTCGCTCAGCGCGTCTGATAAGGTCCGAGGTGGCGGGTCCTATAGGAACCCGGGGTACCACGCCCAATCGTCGTCCGGGAAAAACTTCAAAGGACGGTTTCGAGCACAATAGGTGATCGACGGGTCGAGAAAAATGTCGAAATCACACTTCCCGTCGATCTTCCCTTGCAGGACAAACTCCACAATTCTCTTCCATGTTGCCCCGGCACGACTTCTACGCTGACGTCGATCGTTGTAATATCCCGGAAGAAGTCATCGGTCTCGCGAAGGCTTTTCGCGATGGGGAGATAATGCGTCGACTCCCAGATCTCCAGCGCGTGATGGTTGAGAAACGACTGGTACTTCGCTTCAAAGTAGGCAAACCAGCCGACTGAGCGGAAAGAAATGGGTGGCAGCATGGTCGTAAAAATGTCCCAGGGGCGTCGGGAATATAACCGCTCCACCTCCGGCCGGGTGATCAAGTGACAAATCCACTGATCAGCCGTAGGGGCGCGCGTGGCGGCTGGGAAAAACCATCCTTCGGGGCGGGTCAAGTAGTCGAAGACCATTTGAGCCGTGACGTTACGCAGATCGAAACCACTGAGTTGACTTGGAGTCCACGGCAGGATGTCTGAGTCCTCTGCACCATCAGGAACCATGATCAATGACTTGAAATCACCCGTACGAGGAAAAAGGGACCCGTCGGATCCTTGATCAAGCGGACCCTCGCTTCCACACTCGCTGATCGTCGGAGTAGACGGAATTGATGCGATCAGGTCTGGGGACCCACCTTCATCGTCCTGATCAGGACTTGGAGGATCATCATCCTCCGACTTCGCCTCCGAAATGGGAGGAAGAAGGCGTGGTTGCTTGGGTCGAGATGAAGATCGCGGACGTGGAGCGCGTTTTTTAGACGGAGAAGCGACTCGGCAGATCGAGCTGTCTGGGGAATCAGCAGGTAGGCGAGCAGGCGATGCATCCTGACCAGAACTTGCGAGAGGGGTGCTGGCGATCGGGGCGATCTGCATCTGAAGTGACATGCCGGCCAACTGGGCTTGAAGGGTCGAGTGAAGTGAACGCAACTGCGTAACTTCATCTCCATCCTGCCGCAGCTGATTGCGCAGCGTGTCACTATCCTTAGAAACTTGATCGAAACGGCGCTGCATTACGGAAAGCTCCTACTCCAGCTGGGAATACTCGGCATATAGATCTTCCAGCTCGGTCTTGAGGTCCGACACCCCCTCAACACGTTCACACATCTCTTGCATCTGGGCTATGATGGCGGTATAGTCTTCCATCTGTACACTATTGGCCTTATTCTTTTTCCTGAGGCGGTCGCGTTGATGCTTGCATCTTTCATCCTCGGAGGTGATCAGGAATGACTGTTCGACCAAGCGCTGATTCTTGGAAACGGCCTGATCGTACTCTTCCTGTAGCACGTTCACGCTCTGCCGAAGTTGATCAAACGCCTCTTGATCAGGAAGTACCGAGAGACGTGAGATCTCTTGCGCTTGATCAGCGATGGTCTCGTCTTGCACCGATCGAAGATAGCGATCGCGATCACGAATGCTCTCCAGATCACGGATCTGAGCGCGCTGATCGGCCATGGTTTTTATTGATCGGCTACGGTCTTCTTGGCGGTCTCTAGCTCGGACCTGAGATAGTTAACTGCAGCGTCGACTAAATCACGTAGTGGTACAAGCTGCTTCATGGTGGACCGCTTGATCTCGGCATCACGCTCCGCCACGTTACAGTTGGCGCGAGCAAGCTGTTGTCAAAGCATCGCGATAGTGTCTTCGCTCACCGCGAGCGAGTTGGATACCACGGCGATCTGCTCATCGCGTGTGCGGAGTGTATCTTGCATGCCGCAAGCCTGATTGATAGCGGCGATTGCCTGATCAGCCGCGGCTCGATATAGGACAGGAGCGTTGGTGGTGGTCGTGAGGGCGCCGTCCGTTATTGCTTGCATGATGGAAATGCAGAAATATTTGATCGGGTGAGCCTGATCGCTTATGTCACGGTTGGTGGAGGATGAACGCCTGATTGAGACGAGCGTACCACTAAACGGTAACGGCCTGGTCGATTGTGACCCGGTCGGCGGGACAAAGGGCAGATTGATGGGTACTGACAGCCTGATCGATGATGTCATGATTGATGGGTGTGGACAACACGACCAACGGTGTAACAGGGTTATATTCGAGTCACATTTAGTTGGTGGTGTACGTGGGTACACTACGTTTGGGGTCAGTATTGACCGGTTCGAAAGGTTTTGAACCATTGGTTATTTTAACCAATCAGGGCAGGAGCCCTTGACGTGTCAGTCATCCTCGTGTTGGTACACAGGTGGTGTACACTAAAATTTAGCTAGGTACGAATTTGGTAAGTTCTACTTAGTATTACATATAGTTTACATTAGTTGAAAATTAATTTATGTTAATTATATATTAAATATACATTCAGTTTACATTTTCACTCAACGACTACAGACGCACGACCTCGACCGGTCGCGCATGTAGTGAGTGAAGTAGCGTAAAGGGATCCCTCCCTTTAGCTACACCCTTAGTTAGGGAGCCTTGCATTAAGGCATTAGCGAAAGCTAGTTGTAAACCAAAGTGGGAATATTGGCCCCGAGTAGGAGAGCTCTCTCCTACTAAGCCCTTTATAAGGGCGTATCGGCTAAGTAGCGGCGAACGCCGCTTTAATGAAAGTCTTCCTCTGTGCGCTAGCCGCACCGTGCGTATACGCACCGGCTACAAACGGTGGCATGACCTACAGTAGCCAACGGCATGATCGACCCTCGCCCCAACCGCTGTACGGCTGGGACGAGGCTCAGGGGCGGCTGTGGAAAAGCGTGCTATAAAATTGGGCCTAATTGAGGGCTCGATTGTGGGCCTAATTAGGGGTGCGATTGCGGACACAAATCGGGTGCGTAATCGTGTACGATTGTGTGTACCACGGTGTATACAGTTGCGTGTACAACCATGGTGCACATAGACATGACATAGACGGGACATTGGAAGATGGGACGATTACGTACAGGTACTCAACGAACAGAAACGAATAGCGAAGAACGACGGATAAATCAGGTCGACTGGTTGACGGAGGACGCTGGAATGGGTAGTTCTGATTGGTGGATACTAGGTAATTGGTAGTTCTTAGGATTTAAGCGATAATAAAGTTCTCCTATTGCGTACGATCGAGCAGATCGTTTTAGGGACGGCACCTTTGCGCCTCTCTCTCTAGTATATACCTCTACGTCCCGGGCGGGAGCATTTAGTGCGTTTTTGGCCCACCGGTAGGCGTAGAGTGTTGAGAACTCATCGCAACTCCGCCCGCTGTGTCAGCGGTTCTTCTTATAAAGTTTTTTTTTTGATTCCGGGAACGTGATCGAGCGGCGCTCTCACCTCTTCCCCGTTTGGTTCACGTTTGGTCCCTATAGTTCGGCTGCTATAAGTAC
This sequence comes from Peronosclerospora sorghi, assembly GCA_026184515.1. Taxonomy (NCBI): domain Eukaryota; phylum Oomycota; class Peronosporomycetes; order Peronosporales; family Peronosporaceae; genus Peronosclerospora; species Peronosclerospora sorghi. Next base: position 1,750,677 of record CM047584.1, on the reverse strand, counting down.
CCCACGGGAACTCTAGGTGGATTTTTTTACCCCCCTCGTAGGTCTAGGCTAAGATTACAGTTATTTTGGGTATTCTATTAGCTGATAAAGACTAGAGGCTCCGTGATCGGGAAGTGAAGACTTCCGCTGCCTGATCAAGTACCCCCCCACTGATCACCACAAGATCGACGAGCTGCAACTGTGTCCTGTGATCAACAACTCGCATATCGCGCCAACTTATACGAAATCGACTAAATTGATCACCGACCCTGATTATCCCCTGATCAAAGGCCGGCAGTCCTAATCATCGACTTTTAGCGCCTGATCAAGCCTGATCACTGCTGATCAACGACTTTTAGCGCCTGATCAAGCCTGATCAAGCCTGATCACTGCTGATCAACGACTTTTAGCGCCTGATCAAGCCTGATCAAGCCCGGTCACTGCTGATCAACGGCTTTTAGCGCCTGATCAAGACTGATCATCCTGATCACTACTGATCAAACCTGACCACACCTGATTCAAGCTTGATTATACCTGATTACGCCTGATCAGCACATAGAACGTTTCGTTACAAGTTTTCCCCAATCTTGCACCAAGGAATTGTCGTGTCTACATCCCCGCCACCTGGAGAGCGACCCACGCCCAAGCCGTCGGGTACACAAGGTGAGCAGAAACACAAGCAGTCAAGGACAACCGGAGGACCCCCTTCGTTAGTCGGCAGTCCGTGCGCTGTGATAACGCCTGATCAATCTTCACAAACTTTGATCAGCGGCTATACCACATTCATCCATATTTCACGAAAAAATCAACTTTCCACGATAAAAACAACTTCGCTAGCCCTTAACACTAGGGGACTTGCCACTAGCTCCACGATAACGTATCGAGAAATTCCAAACGAGAACTTATGAGCGAGAAACTCCACATTTCAGCCTTCCAGACTTTGGGCTCATTACCGGTAGGAATTAAATCAAGCACACAAAGATACACTCGTGTTAGGCGCGCGGAGATCTTATACTACCTGGTCTGAAAGTTTTGACCAGGTAGGATCTCGGAATATGAAACAGCTTGTGCGTGACGCGCGCCACACGGGTCTATAAGTTGAAAAGGGAGTAAAATGGAAAGTGTATTATGTAGAGTTACCTTAATCAAATATAACCATATTAAAGTGTTAGACCTGAATGTAAGTTGAATATGTACCTACCGATTTCAGACAATGGGGTTTAACCATCTTGAAGAGACGTACAAGACAAAATAGCTTCTCGAATTTCCAACAGAATTGGGTCCTGACGCGAGGGAGTAGGAAAGGCGAAAGAATTGTTTACTGTCGCGATTCTTTTCAGCAAAGGTACCTTCATGCTACCTCGGCGCAGCCGTATCAGAGCAATAGTTAAAGACCGAAAAAAAACTAACTGGAGACCTTAATACTACTCAAACATAATATCATGCTGAATATGAAGCGATGTTTACAAGTTTCTGTTGGAAATGCGTGTAGCTATTTTGGATTTTACGGCTTTTCGAAATGGTGAAACCCCATTGGCTGACATATTTTTTCAGTTGCATTTTAAGTTTCTATATCAACTTAAAGATTGTATTAGCAACCTAAATGACCTAAGTAACTTTACATAATATACTTATTTTTCAACTTTCTCTTTTGCAAACGACCACCGCCGAAGCCTCCACTGCACGACGAACGTCGCGCAACAGTACGCAGCCCGCAGAGATCCCACCTGACTCAAACTAAGGGATCAGATGGTTTAAGATCCCGTCAAGACCTACAACTTGTGCGTTTTGTGTGTTTTTGTTGTTGTGTGCTCTTTCTCTTCGCCACCGTGTAGTCGTAGTGCAAGAATACGCAAATCACTTGATCCTAGTATGCCCTTTCCTTAGTACGCGCAAACCTTTGTAATCAGCCCTTGTGCACAGTAACTAAACCCTAAATGCGCGCCTCCACTAAAGAATAACTTGGCCTGCCGTGTGATGCCGCTTTCCCCTCTCTACTCCTACTGTATATGCCGAAGTGACCGAGAGAACAGAGAAAACGGACGCGTGGTTACTGTTAGTTAACCTTAAGAAGAAAATGCAAAAGTGATATATTTAGACTAGACTATTTTATAGTCCATCACAAATATGCAATTTGTGTACACCTATTTTCGACTTCTGTGCGTCGATGCTAAAACCTTGGAAAACCTCAACATCGCAAGTTGCCCTTGGTGTCCAACAGTTTTTTAACAGTTGCAGGCTTAGTAAACGTAAGCAGCAGTACTAAATGAACAGTTGAGACAACTCGTTTGAATTTATTGCTTTAGGGTCAAAAGTTGGAATGCGTGCAAAGGGTTCATTCTCTCCGGAGAATAGTAATATGTGCCACTCATTTGGTGTCACAAATTCCACTAAAACCGAGATGAACGCCCTTTTCAAAGTCTCTTATGGTGGACTTTAATCCAATCATCCCCATGGCAAGAGCCGATAAAGCGATTGTCGCAGCCAGAAGATAGACCATGATCGATTCACGCTTATACTTTTTGACCAAGTACGCCACCACTTTCTGACCACATAAGCCACCCATGAACCCCATGAGTGCAAACCATGCTATGTAGTCGTACTGACGCTCACCAGGAAATTGGCCATTAATGGCGAATTGTAGAGTTGTTGACGAGGAGGTAAACAGGATCATGAAATTGGCTGTAGCAGATTGCACAGGAGGTAGAATACCCATCTCGAGCATAATGGGGCTCTTTACCATACCACCCCCGATACCCAATAGACCAGCGGCTATACCTGCTAATGTACACAAGGTCGGGAAGATAAGCACGCGACGCTTGATCCAGTGAATGTCACCTAGAACAAAACGGTAGCCGCTGAGAACTTTAAGGCGATTCAGTAGGCGCAGCTGAAACCCGACCCAAAACGTGATCACTACCAATACCAGTAGAGGTAGTAACGTAAGCACCCAGTAATACGCAGAGTTACAAGTGAGTCCAATAATACTTGGAGCTCCGTGGCCACCTCGCAGCATTGATTGGATCAGGACCACTATCCAAGAGAGCACCAACGGAGCAATATATTTGAGCGGGAACATTCGCATCTCCCACTGCTCGATGACCTTGCGTCTCAGTTTTAGGTTCTCATCATCAGAAATTAAGGTACCATACTCTTGCTTATTCGATACATCAAGCAAGACTTCACGACACGTTGGCTGAAGCTCATGTGGCGGTAAGGAATGGAAGTCCTCCTCGCTTTCTTGTTTAATCTCGCGCAGCTTCTTGTTGCTGCGCGTCTTTGCAAGCCATCGCTTCGCAGCAATTTCAACACTGAAGCGCTATTCAAATCAGCACCTTTGTAGAATAAGTAAAGGTACTCAAAATAAATCGCAAAATATGATACATGTACATACACGATAAATGGACCACTGCCGGCCACGACCTCCACCACCAGGGCCACCCTTTAGCACAGTCTTGACAAGAGCAAGATGATATTTTGACTCTTTCTCGTGTACCTGAGCAGGTTAATTATTAACAACATAAGATTTACAAAACAAATCAATCTACAAAGATACCAGGCCTACCTCGTTTCCCTTACGAGCAGTCTTGTACGCGGTATACGAAAGCAGCGAGACGAGGAGTATCAAGATAAGCCAGTCTGGAAACGTGCGATTCATCATGACGCCGAATACGGTACCAACAAGCGTCATGGGCTCCATGATCCCTGCAACCTGATAGCTAATGAGCGGTAGTTTTGCGTTCACTGTCCAGAGAGCACGCTTTGTGAATTACGTGACCCTTCGCACTTAACGTAATTGTCTTTTACTTACCCGGATGCTTACGGTTAAAATTGAACAGGTAGGCAGATACGGCATTGCCGAAGATAGTGGCCTTGGACAGCGGGATAGCGTGTTTTGGACTTAGTCCGTAAAGCGAAATATAAAGAGGTACGAGAAGTCCTCCACCGCCAACGCCGCACCCAGATCCGAGCGCAGCGCTTACGAAGGCAATGAAAGTTGCAACCACGTCCTTCCATGTGAACGGGTCGAATAAATCCTTTTCAATGCAAAAAGCGACGGCTGTCGTCTCTCTAATAGAATTAGAAGCGAACAATGTCTGTAAATTACCTGTCACGTCGTCCACAGTTTTCATCACTTGACATCGCCTGGAGCCGTCATTGCTGCAGTAGTTGCCTTCTGGACGACAAAAATCGCACTTGCTACCATGGACATTCAATTGTTCGTATGAATACAATAATAAAACTAATTCTTTTGAAGGTTGGGGGTGGGACTCACCCCGAAATACAGGCGAGGGCTGGTACGTAGCCACAGTCGCTGCTTTGAGAGCAGTGCATCCCTAAACTGTCTTGAAACGCTGCGTCTTGGGCGGAGATGGAGGCTAAGCATGCTGTAACCAACCACAACAAGCTTATCATTTGTTGAAGTTTTACAAGTGATGCATACAGGACTGTATACAAACTTCAAATGAAGCGCGACCATAGTGGTCACTTATGCATTTATGCATTTTTAGCTACTTTGGAATTTTAACTGTATATTTGCTTTTATTAGGAATTCTAGGCTTGTTCTTAAGTACGCGTTTATAATTAGTATATTTTTTGGGAATTGTTAAATCGACGCCCTTTTTCCATCTATCTAATCTATCTACTCTTTATACTCTATATACTCAAAGTTACGCCATTCAGCGTGTCTAGACCAATACATTCTACTGAGTAAAACCTTTGATGTTATAATGAAGAAGTGTGGTGTACGATAGTGCATTACGGCTGCATCTAATCTGAATCTGTGTCGCTGTCCGAGCTGCTGCTGCTCTCTGATGATGCTTGATACATCCAAAGACCCGATGAAAGTGATTTATGACGCTAATCAGAATCAAGCACCAAGCGTCTTGTTTTTTGACTTAATCGTTTTATTATCCGATGGCGCTGCTGCAACAGTACGGACCATACTTCCATAAGTTGCGCAGGTCGGGCACGATCATAGCGGTGTGGAATGACTACTTGCATTACAACGACCAGTTCATTCCTATCATACTGCACGACGAGATTCTGACCAAAGTAGACGTTCTCGTGGGCACGTATACGTACTTCAAGGACGATAAGTTCCACAAAGTTTGTTAGAAACCGGATATGTTTTATCCGTTTCACGTGCATCCTATATTCGAAGTGGCCTGGGCGGGGGTTTCATCCCGAAGGGTCGCCCGGTGGCCCTGTATATGATGAAGGAGCTAGAGATAGGTAAGAGAACTTGGCTCCTAATACATTTAGTTCCTATTATACCACTTGGCACTCATTTACGCTTACTAACAGGGTTACGAGCTCAAAAGTGTCGTGAAAGATGTCGAACGTCCCGTTACCGCCGTCACCGTCGCCTCCATCGACACCGACGCACGGCCACCAACCACTCCAGACGATCAGCGCTCGCGAGAAGTGGCTAATCGACGAGTACAAGGAGGTGAGAGAGATCAAGACTGAAGGTATGCTCGCTAACTGGGATGGCAAGGACTTCCGGAAATACAAGTGGACCATGCTCACGGTCATGCGCGAGCACGGCCTGGATGATACTGCTCTGCGGAAGCTCACACGTGAGGAACTCATCAGAGAGGAGGGCAGGATTGCCTTCGACAGAAGGCAGTTCACGATCATGCGATTGATCGGGACGACATTACCGACGGAAAAGTTCCAGCAGGTCGACCATCTCGAGTCTGGATCGGACATGTGGGCTAGGACGTGCGAGATCTACGAGAAGCGCTCGGATCCGACTATCCGAGAAAGCATCATCGTGACGAAGACGGATGAGATGCGTTCCCTAAGGTGTGTGACCACGGAGGATGTCGAAGCGTACTTGACTAAGATGTTCCGACTACGTACCGAACTGGCAAGCTACAACTACATTGTCAACGACATGATCATGAAGAAGATGTTGCTCAATGGGCTCCCAGATATGTATGGATTTGAACAACTCCGAGGAGTCACTAAGTACGGCGGAAATTGTGGCCAATTGCAACCTGAGGGCCTGCGGACTCTTATCGAGCAAGCCACTGAGCGACAATCGAAACGACCAAGGAACGGTGGCCACAACTCCATCGGAAACATGCCCGGGAGGAACGGCCGACGTGGTGGTAAGAAAACGGTGGTCGAGGGAGGGCAACAGCAGAAAGGTAATGGTGGCGGTGGTCGAGGCCACCGCGGAAATGCCGAATCTGTCCAGCAGAATGATGGTCAGACGACCGAGAAGATTTGCTACAAGTGCAAAAAACCTGCGCACCTGCGGGCCTATTGTCCGGAAAAGGACAAAGGCAATGGAAATGGAAGTGGAGGGAGGCGTCAAAATCGCGCCAACTTCACGTGCAACGACGGAATGCGGCGAGAGCATCAGGATGGTGACTCAGGAGCGACCGTGATCGTTGAAGATGAGCCTGGGGTTTCTACTGGTGTGGCAGTCGAGTCGTCTCCACCGGCAGTGAGCGACTCCGCGGAAGATCAAGACAGTGCAGTGGAGATCACGGCCGGGACGTCTTGGTGGTGTTTTGACACTGGGTCAAACAGTCACATTGTTGGGGACAAGAGTCGGTTTGTCCACATGGAATGTGGTGAAGTGGAGTCTTTATTTACAGCATGAAGAAGGTGATCTGCGGCATTTATGAATTCATGGTGTATTTTTCACGCCAAACTCTACACGTTAGCACGATGACGCTTTTTACGCTGGTGATTTCTTCAAACACTGAATATTAGTGTCAAAGATTGTGTCATGCCTTCAATAGGTGAACAATATGAACACTTAGTGTAACATTGTAACCGGGTTACATTTGAGTTACATTTAGTGTTGGTGTACATGAGTACACTACGGTTGAGGTCAGTATTGACCAGTTTGAAAGGTTTTGAACCATTGGTTATTTTAAACAATCAGGGCAGGGGCCCTTGGTGTGGTGGTGTGTCAGCCATCCACGTGTCGGTACACAGGTGTGTACACTACATTTTAGCTAGATACGAATTTGGAATATTCTACTTAGTATTACATATAGTTTATACTAGTTTAAATTAATTTAGGCTAATTACATATTAAATATATTCAGTTTACATTTCACTCTAAAGTACAGACGCGCGACCTCGACCGGTCGCGCGTGCAATAAGTGTCGTAGGTAAGAGGGAGCCCTCCCTTTACTTACACCCCGTAAAGGGGACAGCCGTTAAGGCTAAGTAGTAAACCAACCCGAGAATCTTGGCCCCGAGTAGGTGAGCTCTCCTACTAAGCCCTTTATAAGGGCGTATCGGCTAAGTAGCGGTAGATACCGCTTTAAGGAAGAGTTTTCCTCTATGCGCTAGCCGCACCGTGCGTATACGCACCGGCTACATCTGGTAGCACTTGTAGTCAATCCAACACCTGTGTTGGTAGACTAAGGCATCCTCTGCAAAGGATGATTCAGGACGATTGGGATAGTTTGACCCTCGTCCAGCAGGAAGCCTTTAAAAGTCTGCTACCCTTAATGGGTGACGAAGGCATGAAGCTCCTAGTGGATCAGGGCCTTGAGGCCGTAAAGGAAAGGGTGAATGCCCTCATTGCTCATGAGGCGAGTTGTAGTGGAGGTTGTTCCACGGGGGTGCGTCCCCCATTATCATTCAAAATAAAGGAGTTTACCGGGGAGAAGGGTGAAAACCTTTACGTGTGGTTGCGAGAGGTCGAAACGGCCTTCGCCACAGCGAATGTGATCGCTGATCACCTGCAAGTGGGACTTGCATTGACCCATCTTACGGGCAAAGCCCGTACATGGGCGTTTACGTGTTCGTAGTCAGTCACGAACGTATTCCCAACCTGGGAGGTCCTTAAGCAGAAGCTTATGGACATGTACGCAACCCGTGATCTGGTTTTCCAGAATCAGCTGGCGTTTCTGAGGTGCCGTCAGGGCACTAGGGACCTGGAGAAATATATCCAGGAACTTAAGACCCTGTTGGTAGGGATGTACGCGAAAGCGTATTCGGACGATGTGTCCATACCCGTCTTCATGGGAGGCCTGAGAGAAGGACCAGAACGTTCGGAATTGTTCCGATGCCGACCCCAATCCCTGGAGGAGGCGTTCAAGATGGCGTTCAACGCCGAGAGGAACTTCCGTTCCTCTAAGGTGGGTCCCGAACCCATGGACCTGAGTCAGGTCGAAGCGGAGGAGAAACCTCCCGCTAAGAGTCATTCTGACTCTTCTTCACAGAGCTTCTAGGCAGAGCGCTTGGCTATGTTGCAGCGGCGTGGGCCGCTGAGATGCTTCATGTGTGGGAGCACGGATCATCTGAGGAACAGATGTCCGAAAAATCCCCAGTGAGACACTCGCTACAAGGGACCAAGGGTGGGGAAAAAGCCCTTGTCCAAGCGGTCGGGAAAAGACGGCTCCCAGTAGGTGCGGGGCGCCCTGCTGGGGGACCCCTCAGTGCTGTTAAGCCCCAGGATAGGGGACGACAGCACAAAGCCCCGAGGGAAGCGGTGCTTTCTAGCACCGAGTTGGTGTACCAGACAGGTTTGCTGGTAGTCCTTGCGGACGTGAAAGGCTTTGATAAGCCTTGGAGAGTCTTGATAGACTCTGGAGCGTCTGACAATTATGTCAGACGGGCTTCTGTTGTGAAGAGTCGGCTGTATGCCGAGGCCCTAGAGGCACGTTCTCGTGACGTTGTCACGGTCCGTCTTGCGACGGGTGTACAGGTTACTGTACCCAAGGTCTCGATTGACCTTAAGCTGAAGTTTGCAGACTTCGACAGCTTAGAACGTTGCCTAGTCCTGGAGTTGGACTCGAGGTATGAACTCATTCTGGGCATGAAGTGGATGGAACGCCACGAGACATGGATAGACTGGAAGTCTAAATCCATTGGCTCAACGCACCCGCGGTCGGGTGAAGCATTGGCGAGTCATGAACCCAACTTTTCTCGATCGCAAAAGCGATACTGGCGTGAGATTCCAGAGATTGGGATGTCTGCGATGATCGTTCCCAATGAGGTCAAGGAAGTGTTCCTTGACGAGGGGGATTCGGCGGCTAATCCCCACGCCGAGATAGCCGAGACTGGTGAGTCGCCAGTGGTAGAGGTGGATTCCTCTGAGGAGCGCGAGGCGCTTCCAAGCAAAGAGACCCGTAGTTCGTCTCTTTTGCATGTAGGAAATGATTCCGACCACGCCGTGTTCGGCGAGCAAGTTGCGACTCCAGTGGTAGGGGTAGAGACCCCTGTGGTTAAGCGCGAGGCGCTTCCAAGCGAAGAGACCCGTAGTTCGTCTCTTTCGCATGTCGGAAATGGCTCCGACCACGTCTTATTAGGTGAGACCGGCGAGTCACCGGTGTTAGAGGTAGATACCTCTGTGGATAGGAGCGATACGCTTCCAATAGATGGGGCAATTGACTCCCCCCATCTGGGTCCCGGGATGAGTCCCGAGGCCAGTAGTCAGCAGTCCTATCGGATGCTGAATATTGTGACAGGTGTTGTCACAGAAGGCGTAAGCCTTGAACGGTTGCCCGGGGTAGGCGAACTGTTGTCGTTGGAGGAGATGTCCTTCAACGAGTTTGAGACTTCTGTAAAAGCAGGTGAACTCGACGAGATCGTCGTGTTGCGTCCGGAAGAGGAGTTGAACTCTTCATCCACGATGGACGAGTCAGTTTTGGTGCAAACCAAACAGGCATTGAATGCCCGAAGCGGTCTCAAGATCGTTGCGGATCCTGAGGACCCTTACCATTCCTTGTTAAAGGAATTTGGAGATGTCATTAGTGACAACCCGCCGATGGGGTTACCACCGGATCCGGGAGTCCGACATGAAATCGATTTGGTTCCTGGAACCAAATACTGAGTCACTATGCAGTGGCCTCTCCCCAAGGAGCAATGCGACGTCATCGACGCATTCTTTAAGGGGAAAGAAGAGGCAGGGATGGTACGGGAGAGTAAGTCTCCCCACTCATCTCCCACTTTTTTGTGTTCGTAAACCGGACGGAAAGTGTCGCATTGTGCATGCGTACAACAAGCTGAATACAGCTACTGTACCCATGCAGACTCCGGTTCCTCGGAAGGATGTCCTCCAGAACAATATGGCGGGCTGTACTGTGTACAGTCCTTAGATCTGGTGGATGGGTATTATCGGGTGCTCATGCGAGCGTCTGATATTCCTCTGACAGCGGTTAGCACTCCTAGTGCATGATCCGGGAGTGGCTTGTTATTCCACAAGGGCTTTCGAATGCACCGGCGACTTTTAATCGCTTGGTGACTCAACTCTTCCGCCCTCATATAAAGTACACTCAGACGTACTTCGACGCTATATTCGTTCATAGTCGTGAGGAAGGCGACTCGTCTGATGTTCATACGCACCTGATACACCTTCGAGCGGTGCTCGAATGTATGCGAGAGCATAAGTTATATGCGAACGCATCCAAATGTATCTTTGGTAATGAGGAAATTCCTTTCCTCGGATGCTTCATCGGTAAGGATGGAGTGCGGGCGGATCCCGCGAATGTGAAAGCCATTGTGGAGTGGACATCGCCTGTAAATCTTGGATATTTACGGAAGTGGCTTGGATTAGCCAACTATCTCCACAAGTACAGCGAGAACTACGCTGAAATGGCGAAGCCATTAACCGACCTTCTTAAGAAGGACGTGGATTGGTGTTGGGAAAACCAAACACCAAAGCGCTTTTGAAGCGGTAAAGGGGAGCTTGTTGAAATCTCCCGTTCTTGCTCTCCCAGACTCTGGGAAACCATTTAGTGTCGTCTGCGACGCCTCCGATTTCGCAATCGGATGTGCTTAGTTACAAAAAGACGATGCCGGAAGGGAACGCGTAATTGCGTTTGAGTCGAGGCAGCTTAAAGCTGCGGAACGGAATTATCCTGTTCATGACAAGGAGCTACTTGCAATAAAGTATGATCTTGTAAAATTTAGGGTTCACCTACTCGGCTCAAAGCCGTTAGTGGTTTATACTGACCACGCGTCCTTACGGACAGCGACGAAGTCGCCTCGTATCTCCCAACGGATGGCCCGTTGGCTCTCCTTTGCGGAGTACAACTTTGAGGTTAAGTTTAAACCTGGCAAGCAGAACGTACTTGCAGACGCGTTATCGCGTCGTCCTGATTAAGAGCTCGCTCATGCGACATTCGTCACCTCGTCGGTGGTGGATCTCATACGCCAGGCGTATGAGAAAGACCCACAGTGTACGGCGCTTATCAGCGCGTTTGGTGGAAAGGGACTTGGTTCGACTGAGCCAACCCTGTCAAGTCGAGCTAAAGCTCGTTTACACCGTTACAGGTACTGTAACGGTTTGCTATATTATAGCACGAGTGCGGAGGACAATCCGCGGGTGGTTGTTCCTCATGATGAGGAACTAAAGTACATAGTCCTCTTGGAGGCACATGATGCCCCTACCGGGGGTCATTTAGGTCGGGATAAGACCTATAGCGCTTTAAGAACTTTGTACTGGTGGCCCAATATGTATAAGTGGGTCGGTGCGTATATACGCACCTGTGAGACGTGTCAGACGGTTAAACCCTCTGCAAGTTCAGCTGCGCCTATGGCAAGCTTATCGGTTCCAACGGAGTGTTGGAAATCCATTAGCATAGATTTTATCTTCGGTTTTCCGAAGGATAAGGCCGGGAACACCGGCATATTGGTCTTTATAGACCGTTTGAGCAAGATGGCTCACCTGGCGGCGGTGCCAGAGTCCATTGATGGACAAGGAAGAGCAAAAGTGTTCCTAGAACGTGTCTTTCGACAGCATGGTCTACCCGATTCCGTTGTGTCGGATCGGGATCCCCGTTTTACGGGACAGTTTGGGGAGCGTTGTTTAGGGTGCTGGGCAACAAGCTCCTCATGACCACTGCGGATCATCCGCAGACGGACGGGCAAACGGAACGCGTTAATCGCGTTGTTGAGGATATTCTCCTGATTTTATGTCCGGATTCTCCAAAGAGTTAGAGTGAGATGCTTCCTATGGCCGAATTTGCTATTAACAATTCGGTCCATGCATCTACGGGGTTTACCCCGTTTTACGTGAACGTATTAGTGAATCCGAGGGTTCCGTTGACGCCACGTGTGAGTGGCCCAGGGCTTGAGGGGGGAGGATTCCCTGATGTCAGCCCTGTAACTGTGCGAAACCACATCGATAAGTTCTTATCGACGCGCCTTAGTTTCTTACGACACGTCTGCGATGCTATGGCGGAAAGCCAAGACAATCAGAAGGAGCAGGCTGACCGCAAGGGGCGGCGTAACGAAAAGGTGTACAAAGTAGGAGAAAGTGTTTTATTAAACGCTAAAAGCTTCCTACACATGCAGTTTCCAACGTGTTGCGGAATAAACTGCGCCCCAGGTTTGTGGGGCATTTTAAGGTATTAGCCCGAAAGGGCTTATCGTATACCTTGGACATCCCGAAGGCGATGCGTACGCATCCAAACTTCTATGTGGGTATGCTTAAGCCATACCAGAACCCGGAGGCGGGTCCCCTCTTGGAGGAGGGTTGGAAGTCGGATAGCCGAAAGGCACGACAGGTCGGAACATCTCCGACAGGGTTGAAACGCGACCCTGAAGCTCCGCAACGAGAGACTCGAGGGAGGCAAGCCGGCCCTCGATGCGTTCATTCGCACTCCCCTCGTCGCGGAGTTCCTCCTGGGCATCTTGGATGCGACGGCTGTGTCGATCACAGCGCTCGTGGAATTCACGTCGCAATAGCGCGAGCTCTCCTCCAGTCTTCGATACGGAGGGTACTCCACATTACCATGTGGAACGTTTGATGGCACGACGCCATTATCGCGGTGAGACCCAGTACCTGGTGAAGTGGAAAGGGTATCCACATTCCTAGAGTTCGTGGGAGTCCGAGACTCCCTGCGGCAGGATTTCCGTGACGTCGTTTACGCTTTCGAGCGGGAGAACCCCGCTGAGAGTCAACGATCAAAGGGGCGGAAGAAGCCCCTTCACTCCCAGTAGCTGGGAGTTTTCCGGAGGCAGATGCAGAGTTTGCATTGCTCTTCGGCACCACATCGAGAGCAGGGAGCGTGTAGTAAGAGGCAGGTAATTGCTCCTGCGCTTTGGCTTGGACATATGCCAGGCGTAACGCCCTCTCTACCCGAACGTCGGGCTCGGAAAAGCTGTTGTATAGCTCATCAAAGCAGGGGAGGCGCTTCTCCCCTTCCGCCCAAGCGCGGAATGCCCGTTCTGCGTCTTCGATACTTTCTTCCCGTAGGAGAACGTAGGGAACCTCGTGGAGGATCTTTACCATGGCACAGCGTGTCTGTTTTCCGAGGCGCGCTCGGTAGGACTTGACAGTGAACTGCTTAGGCGTTAGCAGCTTGGCCCGGAGTTGTTTCCGGCGCGCGATTTCACGCGGCAGTACAGCCGCAGGTCCAGGGGTATAGGAGGCTAAACCCCTCTTCACATCGTTCTTATCCTTCCTTTGAGGGTCACGAGGTCCCTTCCGTGCCGATACGGCATGTCGGGCTTCATGAACCGTGTCCGGTTCATTGGTGATGGTCCTTCGGCGACCCGGATGCATCATCCGTAGTTGGTAGAGGTGGCGCACGAGTTAGCGCGTTTTCTCCACGTTTGGGGAATGGATTGGATGGCCGACACCGCCGTTCGGCGCTGTCGGAGTGGTCAGCCTTTGGGGAGGTATCCCCAAGGGCATCCACCTCCGAGTTATTGGAATAGTTTCCATCTTCAGCACCACTAATGGTGCTCATGGTTAGCCAGAGGTTCTGGCAGTTGCAGTTCTCCAACTAAATTTGCTTTATTGCGTAAGCAATAGTCTTGATGGGGGAGGATGTAACAGGGTTACATTCTGGCTACATTTAGTATGTGGTGTACGTGAGTACACTACGGTTGTGGTCAGTATTTACTGGTCCGAAAGGTTTTGGACCATTGGTTATTTTAACCAATCAGGGCAGGAGCCCTTGGTAGAGGCGTGGCAGCCAGCCACATGTTAGTACACAGGTGGTGTACACTACATTTTAGCTATGTACGAATTTAGTAAGTTCTACTTAGTATTACATATAGTTTACATTAGTTTAAATTAATTTAAATTAATTTAGGCTAATTACATATTAAATATACATTCAGTTTGCATTTCACTCAACGACTACTGGACGCTCGACCTCGACCGGTCGCGCGCGTAGTGAGTGCAGTAGCACAAAGGAAGTTCTTCCCTTAGCTACCCCCTTATTAAGGGAGCCTTGTGTTAAGGCTTTAGATTGTGCTACTGGTAAGCCAAAGTGGAATCTTGGCCCCGAGTAAGAGAGTTCTCTCTTACTAATCCCTTTTATAAGGGCGTATCAGCTAAGTAGCGGTGAACGCCGCTTAAAGTAAAGTCTTCCTCTGTGCGCTAGCCGCACCGTGCGTGTACGCACCGGCTACAATACATAAGCGAATATCAACCCCATTCTTCTTCACGATGATCACTGTAGGTGATGCCCAGGGTGACGTAGACGGTTGGATGATCTTATTAGCCAGTAGCCCCTTGATCAAGGCCGATCACTTTTCTCGAAATTGTGGAGGCACCTTTCGACACTTTTGGGCGATCGGGCGAGCATTGCCTACATCGATATCGCAAACAACTGCACGTGCAGCAGGAGGTAGTGCGTTCCCCTTTCCGATCAACAGATGTTTCTTCGCCCAAATTATATCGCGAAGCTGATTAATTTCTTCCGGTGAGTTGACCAAGGGGTCTCCGACTAGCAAGTCGTCCCTACTTACTTCTTCGGTGCTTGCAGATATTTCGGGCAACGTAGCAAGCTGCTTCTCCAGTTCCTCCACATACAAATCTCCACCTTCATGGTAACAAACCTGATCATCGATAGGGATTACACCAACTTCGCTAGGATCGTCTGAGACAGGGTGATCGCGCGTGTCTTGAATAAACGTATCTCTTGCAGTAGGTTGTTCAACTCCGTGCTCCGGGTTCGGACCTTTCATCTCCGGCTCCTGATTGCACCGCGCTTGCACCTCTTGCACCTTTTGCGGCCCTCCGGTTACCAATGCCACAGATGTCGCGATCGGGTCCGTAGGGCGTACTAAACTACTTCGAGGAGTAGGATACTCCCTCTTCTCGAATAGAGGACCTTGATCGTCATTCACGGAATCGGTAGATTATTGATACGCGAGATTTTGCCACTCCTTGTAACGATTATACCCTATCGAAACAAATCCAGGGCGACGGGGCACATCATCTTTGTTCATCCAGATACCTAAAATCGTCTCATCTTGCACGATGATCGTATGATCAACGAGGTTCGTAACACGCAGGTATCGCAAATTGCCCACGCCCCTAGTGATAGTGGGGACCCAATCTTTTCCACGAGTAATCCACAACTTTCGAGATCGCTGGTCATAAATTCGAAACTCGGCAGATCGACCTACTGGGATATGTTCGTACTGATTGAGCTTCATGTAATTACCACTCGATCCATACAGCTGTCGGTGTCCTTCCAATGTGATGCTCACCTCATCAGGCAAACTTAGTGCACCTTGGGCGATGTCTAATCGAACACCAGCTGTTATCATAAAATGCATACCCAGTATAGCATCTTGACCAACCAATCTGCCCACCCATGCGTGTAAATAATAAACTAACGAACCCGCTAACGTAATCTTAATTTTAGTGCGCCCTTCTGTGAGGTATGCACTTTCTCCAATGCCTACACATTCTTGTGTTTGGATTGTGTCGATCTGACAACCCACCTTAAGAGCAAAGGCTGAGTCGATGATCGACACTTCGGCACCACAATCAAACAATAACGTGGCACGTTCGTTATTAATTTTACCACTCGCTTTGGCTTGTTTAAACCATTTATTAGGAGAGTGGTACTTCCAATATCCACGTGATTCACCCGGAAGTAGATCAACTTCCATGATCACCGGGGACCGAGAAAACTCATCAATACGGAAATTAGCCAAACGTGGTAAATCAGGCTGATCACATTTATCATTATCTCTTTCTGCTGCTTGATCAGCCCTCTTATTATCGACATATGCAAAAATACACAAACCAGAACGCTCGTCTCGTACCAGATTCCAACCTGGCGAGCGTCCTAATTTAACAGGTCTTCGGCTTCCTTGGGCAACATTCCAGCATGATTAATGGGATTATACCACTGGCGAATGCGATTGTAAAATTCTTCCATAGGGCACTTGCCCGCATCGTGAACTTCGCCGCATGCTCGTCAGATGTACAAGCATTGATCGGTCGGATGTCCTTTCTTGCCGCACTTGAGACAGGTCAGGCGCTTCCAGCAACGTAAATTATCGTGTCTGATCGATCCACAATGACTGCACTTCTTCATCGCCCCTTGATCAACTGCCCTTGAATCACTTCGTTTGCCCCATCGGTACTCAACAGGTTGATCATGCGCCCCTGGTTGATCGCGCAAAGCCGTGTGGTGGAGTCAAGTTCAAAATCGAACACCGTACTGTCGAGAACCTGACCACCATCGTGTCCAGACTTCCAACCGACGGGGGGGGTACCCCGCGAACCTTCGCCTACGATCCGATCTGATCCTCCGCTGCTAGCAGACGACCGATCATCAGCATAGGACGCCTGGTCCAATTTTTGCGTCTCCATCTCACCTTGTGTACCCGATGGAATGGGCTGGTTACTCACTTGGTGGATCGTCGCTGCAAATCGATTCGGGTCTTAAATGCGAGACCGTGCTGGGTGGTGTACCCTGGGCGGAACTCTTCACCCTGGGTACGGACAAACCGGTTATACTTAAAGTAAGTATACTCCAAAGGGCAGATCGCTTAATCTATCGTAGAGCCGAACCAATGTGAGAAGAAAAGACCAATATTCCAATGTGGAGATCCAAAGAGAAGGTGACAAACTCCACGAACAATATCTCCACGTAATAATCCAAAAAAATTGGTTACACGTTCCAAACGTGTGTAACTTGGGCTTGCGAAGCCGACCAGTGCGTACTCCCGTCGAGAGACTTCCGGTGGGCCAAGTGCGTCTGTAACGCGTCCCGGCCGGGTATAATGAGCTAGAGGGGATTACTCTACCCTCTGCTCCCAAACACTCCGCGGCGTGCTGAGGCGACTGATGTACTGTGCAAAGATGCGAACGACTTCCTTGTTGTGAGTTAAACAACCAAAAATCCAAACTCCCCTACGGTCCCCAATATGTACAAACATGAAATATGTAAAATACACGCAATATCGTGTGACTCACCAAAATCTGTGTTCTTGACACTTCTTTCACACGATAGATTTAAAAGCCTCCTTTTTTTCCACCAATACGATCGCTGATAAGCTCATCGGCGTTTCGATGACACAAAGTGACCGAAATTTTCACCTTCACTTCTCCACAGCCGCCCCTGAGTCTGGTCGCAGCCGCGCAACAGTAGTGACCCGATCTCACCACCAGTTGGCATCCCAGGTCTTCGCAGTAGTGTACTTCACTGATGGACAGATATTCGAATCCGCCTTCGACAGGTATTTGTCCTTATGCATCTGGCCATCTTTTAGCCTCTCTTGACGTTCGTTTCTGCAGGTGCCTTATGCTCCCAATCGCCACATGTTAATTCGCCTCTCCTATCGGCCCTATCTGACAGCCCTCGCAACACTTCGGATTCCGACACACCGGATGGGCATCAGATCGGGGTCGACCAGCTTCGGAAAACAGTCAGGGAATTTCAGTCGCAGTTGACCACAAAGGATACATCATTCTTGCAACTGCGGAAGGAAGTGGATACTTTGATCCCCGTGTCCGCGAAGTTGCAGAAGGTGATCGCTGAGAACGCGCATCTCCGGGTCCAGATCGCCCAACAAGCAACGCGAGGTAAGCTTATCGGTCGCTATCTTCATCTTGGATCTGCTCTAACCTTCCTTCGCGTGTAGATCGGCTGCCAACCGACATCGCCAAAGATTTTGACGCCGTACTCGCAGCTTATCGGCAGTCCCATGACCGCTGCGATCAGCTCCGACCGATCTTGGACGGGCTGATCGGAGCACGACATGATCTGTCTCATTTGGAGGCCTACAGGTCACACCTCCGGGAACAGCTTGCGTTGGTCAACCGAAAGAGGTTGGAGGATCAGTCCGATCGGACTTTACTCCACAACCAACAGGGTGACCTGGAGAGGCAGATCGGCGTGTTTCAGGTCGTGTTCAAGGACCAGATCGAGAAGGTCGAGTCCTTCCAGAGCCGATCGGACGCCTGGACCAAGGAGTCAAACCGTCGTTGGGCGGCCGTAGATCGGTGCCACCAACAGTTGACTGACTTGATGTACCGGCTTCCGGCTGCAGGCTCTAGCGTTGACCGATCTTCATCGGCCGCTCTGATCGATCTGCACCAAGATCGGAAGCGACGCCATCCATTGGCCAAAACTCGATATTCCAAAATTCCAAAAGTTTTCAAGAAGCGTGAGGACGCGTTGAAGGGCTCAAGGGCGCGGGGCGTAGCGCGCTACTCTGAACTCGAGGAGAAGCGAGCGATGCCTCAGAGGAAAGTCAAGACGCAGGCGCATCGTCCAATCCCACGATCGGACGCAGCCGACACATCCATCATCGTCAAATCGCATGCGTCCCCGCGCTGCTCACACCAAGCATATGGAGATCTCCTCCGGAGAGGACTCGGGGAACGAATCGGGATATTCTGAGTTCTTGTTCACTGCTATGTCCAAGTCCCGATCCGATCATCGCCGAGGTACTGTTCCAGCGAAGTCTGCATCGGGGTCTGATCAGGTGATCAGCTCCCAGGGTGATGGTGTTGCACGAACGCGTGAGTTAGCCGAATCGGCGCCTTCCTTCCAGCCCGGCTCATCTGGGCTGCGCCATCACGCCCGATTGAAAGGGGTGTCGACCGGAGATCGATCTCTTCCGTCGTTAACTTCAGATGCAACTTTGCCATGGTCACCGGGGCAGATCGGTAGCTTGCACCGATCAGCCCTGACCAAGCAAGATCTAGCCCGGTCGATGTCCCGATCAGATTTCTGGCTCTTCCCTCCATCTTTCAAAATCCCTGACCCGTCTGCGTGGCGGGCGGATCTAGTCACAGTACTGCAAAATCGCCCGTCTGTATGCAGATCGACCATGGGCAGTGCTACTCAGCGCCAAGTTGGACTCCATATTCGCGTCGACTCCTTGGATCGATTCGCTTCTGGGTCGACTTCGGGATTTTAATACAGCCCACTTCCAGGCGATCTGGGAGTCCACCCATTTTCTCATCCTTCCCGCCGGTCGGAAGTTATGTGACCAAGACCTGATCCTGTTTTGGAAGCGCCTGAAACAGCGCCGGAGTCGGGCGGGCGAGGCCTGGCAGACCCGATGCCAGTTCGTTCTGGGAGGGATGCTGGACCGCGAGTGCGACATCGACATCTTTCTATATCCTGTAGTTCTTCATATGGCCAAGCGTCGGGTTGTGAAATTCGGGGTATTAGCTGACTACGGCGTCTGATATCCCAGTCTTCATTGTGACGAGTCGATCGCAGACCGGAAAGACTCCCTGATCCAGATCGATCGGAAGGAGCCCTGGCGCAATCAGCATCAGGACCAGATCGAAGACCATCCGGCATTGACTATCGGTCGTCTGTGGGGTGACTGCGAATCTTGATGCGGCAGTTAGCTGACCAGATAATCCATAATACATGTCATCATTCTTTCCAAATTCCTGATCACCTGACACTTGACCAAATTTCATCACTTTATCCAAACTTGTACCAACACGTTATCACACACAGTTTTCATCCACATCGCGAAAATTATCACCACGTTCGTCACTCCACTACTCCAGTTCATCACAGTTCATCACACTAATTCACAATTATTCAGACATTACACATATTCACACCGATCGATTAAGTGATCGGTGCTACTGCGTGTCTTGATCTTCATCTTCATGAGTCTGCATCACTGCGAAGCGATTCGGACTGACTCGTTCTCGCTCGAACTCTCATAGCAGTGCTCCTCAATTTAGATAGAGTTCGTCGATCCAAGTTGCTTCGTCATGATCCTTCCAGCGGACCAGATATTCTCGGTGGGTGCGACCGAAACGCGTCTTCTTGACCGATCGGACATCTAGCACATTTTCCACCTCGAATTCGTCCTCTTCCAATGGCCTTTCCCCACTGTCTTCCGGCAGCAGAGCTTCGTCAAAATCGAATCTCTCCACTTTGTCCACCAGACAGGGTATTTTAGGCCGATCGGGGAACACTCTTACCAGCTTCATTTTGGACACATGCACGATCGGAAAAACTTTATAATCCGTGCCGATCGTGATCAGACGGGCAGCATGCTCACCGATAAGCTCTGCTACACGGAAAGGACCGTGCCACATATGAGCCAACTTCCTTGCATAACCTTCCTTGACCCGATCGAGGTATAACCATAACCTCGCCCCTGGTTCAATACCTTGAGGGCGGACCTGATCGTTATTCCGATCTGCTCGATCTTGCGTGGCCTGACGCAACTTTTCATTGACGACTTCTTTCGCATGCTGATAATGCTTCTGGACCTGCATGCGCCAACGACGGGCATCGAGATCGCGGGTCCGAGTGCAGCCGATCGGTATCGCCGCTTCAAGTGTCGATCGAGGGTCCCATCCATACGCCAGATAGAAAGGCGTTTCTCCTCGGACCCGATCGGTCGAAGAGTTGAGTGCGAATACCAGTCTTTCTGCATACTCATCCCAGTCACGTTGGTCTGGGTCGGCCACATATATCTTGATCGCCCTTGTTATTGTCTGAACCATGCGTTCAGCCGATCCGTTCGCTTGCGGACGATATGCCATATTCTGCTTCTGGCCTAGCATGTTATTGAACGATCGGAACATCTCAGCCATAAAACCGGGTTCCCGATCGTGTCTGATAACTTCGCTGGCGCCGAACCTTCTGAACACGCATTCCTCGTTACTCTGGGCGATCTGCTCCGCAGATCGGGATGCACTAGCCTTTGCGATCACCAGACCAGTGAATAGGTCGATACAGATCAGCAGCTCAGTGTTGCTGCGTGTCGATCTGGTCAGCGACAGTATGTGATCCATTGCTATCACCTGGAAAGGGTAAGTAGCCTCGATATTTCCGGGCGATCGGCCCTTGATTATCGGTCTGCCCTTTCCGGTCTCGCAATCCGTGCAACAGCCCACATATTTCTGCACGCTTCGAAAAAGTACTTTCCAGTGAAAGTGGGCCCTGATCTTGTGGTATGTCCTGCCTATGCCTTGATGTCCCCCTTCTAGACTCAAATGGTCGTGATGAAGGACATCCGGCTGTAGAAACTCAGGGATCACCAGTTTCGCTAGTCGATCTCGATCGGCACTGTCTTGATCAATGTCAAGGCAATAATATAGCAATCCATTGTCGTCCACATCGTAACTGTCCGCGATCTTGGTAAAGTCTTTCCCCTAATCATTTGTTAACTTGGACAGTTCACCGCGCAGATAGGCCTTTAAGTTGACGATCCACTCTTCTTCGTCCTGCGCCTTAAGGATCCGTTCCGCCCTTAGCTTTTGTACAACGTACTCACTCAGCCTTTCCTTTGGGAACAATCGGCGAGACTTCCGAGTTCTCGATCTAGTCGACACCATCACATGCACCCGATCAGGGCTGTCCTTGGGCTTGGTCAACTCCGGGAGCCTGTTTATGTCCATAAGTTCATGTAGAACGGCCTCCTTGGTGATCGTCGCCCCGATCTGGTCCCGCATAGCTTGGGTCGAGAGGTGATCGGCGCTTCTGTTCCAATCCCGTTTCACGTGCAATAGCTCGCGGTTGGGATAGTCTTTCAGGGCCTTCATCACCCGATCATTCAGCAACTTCAGCCATGGAGCCTTACAGTCGATCTCCCCGGTGATCTGCCTTATCACTAGGTTGGAGTCACCACATATGATGATCCGCCCTTTTTTTGTGATGACAGTAGATCAAGACATAGAAGGAGTCCCCGATATTCTGCCTCGTTGACCGTTATGTCAGGCGTGGAATCGGCGGCGGCTGCTACTATAGACCGTTATGGTAACTTCCACAGTATGGCACTATAGGCGCCGACTTTCTTCTTCACGCTAGCCGATCCGTAGAAACTCAAGACCAGGAGTTCCTCATCCCGATCGACGATCGGTGGCGGCAGCGAAATTGACTTTCGAGGTTGCTTCCTTGAGGCAATCGCCATCAGATCCTCATCCACTTCAGACATAGGGGTGATACTGGCAGCCAATGTGCCCAATATCTCCTCCTCTCCCTTAATGCACTTGACGACCTCGAGGGACCACTGCGACAAGATCGCTGACCATCTGCCGAGCCGACCGTCCATCCCATTGGCCGATAACAGCCAGGCCAATGTCGACTTTCTCGAAAGAACCTTTAGAGATCGGCCGACCAGTAGGTTGTAACACACATCCAAAATCCGTAGTAAATCAAGAACTTCCTTTTCGACGATCCCCTAGTTAACCTCGTTCGGATTCAACGTCCGGCTCGTAAAAGTGACCGGATGGTACAAACCATCATGTTCTTGCACTAGAGTGGCAGAAATGGCCCACTTACTAGTGTACACAATGACGATCGACATTTTTTCCGGATCGAAGTGTCTGAGAATCGGTGCCGTCTCCATCTTGGCCTTCAGCATACCGAAAGCAACCTTTGCACGCTTCATGGGATCCTCTGCGGAAAATCTGCGGGCAGATCAGAGTCGAAGCCCTCCCGGAAACTTGCCCGATCTCCTTCGCGCAACATATGGTATTCGACTTCCCGGAGCTCATACAGCACGGCCGCGTAAATCGCAAAGTCTTCAATGAAGCGGTTGTAGTAATTTAAGCTCCCTAA
Organism: Peronosclerospora sorghi; assembly: GCA_026184515.1. Taxonomy (NCBI): domain Eukaryota; phylum Oomycota; class Peronosporomycetes; order Peronosporales; family Peronosporaceae; genus Peronosclerospora; species Peronosclerospora sorghi. The sequence continues at coordinate 1,727,962 of CM047584.1, read as the reverse complement.
GAAGGACTTCATTGCCTTCAGTGATCTGGGAAACGGGAGGTTGCTCAGTGACTCCAGATCCTTGGGATTGGCCTCCGGCTCACTGATCGACACCATATTACCCAAATAGGCGACCTTGGACATGCCCCAATAACTCTTCACAGCACTGATCGACAGGTTCCAGCGATCGCATGTCTCCAACAACCGTTCGACCTGCTCGCACAGATCGCTCCATGACGAAGTAGGGATCAGAATGTCGTCGATATACGATCGCCTTCCCAGAACGGACGGTCTCCTTTCCCGATCGGGTTCACCCTCTGTAAATACATCATGGTTTTAGGTGGGGTCCCGTTCGGTACTGATCTTGAATTGTCCATACAATGCGTTTTCGATCAGCCTCTGGTAGATCTGGGGCGCGTTCTTCAACCCGAACGGCATACGGTTCCACTCGAACAGACCGAACGTCGTAACAAATGCGGAGATCTCGCGAGCTCGATCGGTAATCGAAACCACCCAAAATCCACTTGCCATGTCTAGTGAGCAATACCATAGGGTCTTGTTGAGATTTTCTAGCAGATCTCTGACCAGCGGCATCGTGTACACCATAAGCTTGGTCAACCGATTTACCAACCGATAATCGATACACAACCTGATGTCGACGCCGTTCTTCTTGATCACAATCACGATCGATGAGGCCCACGGCGAGGTCGACAGCTTAATGATCTTGGTAGCGAACAGTCCTTTAATAAGATCAGACAATTTTTCGCGGTACTGTGGCGCCACACATCGGCATCGCTGGGCGATCGGCTTGGAATCACCCACGTCAATGTCACAGATCGCTCCGCGAGCAGCAGGGGGTAAGGCGTTGCCTTTCCCGACTGTTGACATCCCGATCACCCACTTGCAGATCGTCCAAGGTGACTTCGGGCGGATCAGCAGACACTTCAGGGAGAACTGCCATCTGGATCTCCAGATCCTGATATTGATCCCCGCCCTCATGGATAAAATCTTGATCTTCTTCCGGGGCAATATCACCCAAACCGTTCTGATCGGTTGAAAACTGCTGTTCCCGATCGGCGGGCTGCCTTTCAACGACATCGATCTGCTTAGGCGCGCCATCATGGCCCGCCCCAGTCTTGCCATGCTTCTCTTTTTCTATTTGCGGCTCCGCTGTCGCCTGTTCTTGTGTCGCCACCACGTTGACGAACCTTGGCTAATCTGCTTGATGGTCCACCGTGTCCGGCGACTGCGTGCCTTTCTTCTAACTAAAATCTTCTTTGGGGTTACATAGCTGGGTCGTTGCACCATAGGTGAGTTATCTTCTTCCACCGATCCATCATCGCTGATCAGATCGGTGGTCGCTTGGTATGCCAAGTTCTGCCACTCAACATACCGTCTCGATCCGATCGAGACGAACCCCATCTTCCTTGGCACTTTCCCTTCTGCCATCCACATGCCAACAATCGTGTTGTTGTCGAGCGTAAGCGACTTGTCACCGATATTAGTGACTCGGACAAAATCATGTCGGCCGGCGCTCTTCACAAAAGTCGACACCCACCGATCGCCCCTGGTCACCCATAACTTCCTTGAACGAAAACCTTTGTCGACCGGGGTATCAGCGGATTGGCCGACTGGAATGGTGACATCTTAATCCCACCTGACCAGATCGGTGTGCGATCCGTATAGGGGCCACCGACCAGCTAACTGGATCTGGACCTCATCCGGGAGTGTAAGCACTCCATGAGACAGATGAAGGCGAATACCTGCCGGCACCATGAAATTAATGCCTAACAGGGCATCCTGACCGGCCAGCTTGTCAACCCAAGCGCTGAAGAAGTAGACCAACGAACCCGATAGGGTGATCTTCATGCGCGTCCTTCCTTCGGTCATGTAAGAACTTTCACCGATTCCGACGCATTCTTGTCTCTGAGTGTCGTCTATACGACATCCGACCTTACGAGCAAAGGCGGAATCGATAATTTAGACCTCGGCCCCAGAGTCGAACAACATCGTCGATTTCTGGTTATTTATCTTACCACAGGCTTTCGCCTGCTTAAACCATGTGTCGGGCGCATGATACTTCCAGTATCCGCGAGACTCTCCAGGCAGCAGATCCAGCTGCATGAACACCTTCGATCGGGAATATTCATCGGTCGTGAGATTGTAGACCGGATGATCCCGATCGACGCAATTGAGAATAGAACATGTATTGTCGGTTTTATTCTCCTTTCCGACAAATGCATAGATGCCAAACGTAGACCGCTCGGCTCGATCCAGATTCCAACCTGGCGAGCGTTCTATTTAACATCCTCTCAACGTCAGGTGTAAGCATCCCCGCGTGCTTGTCCGGAACATACCACTTGCACATCAGGTTGAAGAATTCTTCCATCTTGCAGTGGCCGGCCTCGTGGATCTCTCCACATGACTTGCACACGAAAAGGCAGTGATCGGTGGGGTGGCCGCGTCTTTCGAATTTCTTGCATATTAACTTCTTCCAGCACCCCCGATCATCATTCTTGCTTGACCCTCACTGAGAACACTTCTTGCGGGGTCGCTCCGGGTCAGACTTGTTTCCGCTCCTGCCCTTCCGATCTGCCTGGTCAGGCGTCGATCTGGTTTTCGGGGCAGGTTCCGCGACGAAGATGTGGCGGTACTGATCCTCGTCTGACTCCCGACTGGACTGGCCGCTGCTTTCCTCTTCCGATCCAGTGCTGTACTCAGCTACGATCGCCTTAACAGCACGGGCCGATCTGGTCAAGGGTCTCTTCACCGGATCGGTCTGGGTCTTCGATCTGTAACGATCTGATCCAACGGCGCCCTTTGATCTCATGCTGCGGGAGTGTTGCAACGTTCGCAACGTATACTCCACTTCTCTCACATCCTTTAGGCGCAACAGGGTGAGCTGATCTGCCAGCTCCTGGTCATCAAGGGTACTAATATAGTGACCCACGTGTTCCAAAGCGGCACCGGTCGGCGGGTTGCCTTCCTTGATCACTATGCCGGCGCGAATTGCAGCCACATTCAGACGGTGTAAGTACTCGATCGGCGTCTCGTCGCCCCGCTTCTGCATGTGATAGTATTTGTGGGCGCTAGAGAATCCGGAGTTGCAGTACTGCCCCTCATATTCTGAACATAGCAGATCCCAGTCAGATCGGACATCCCGACTCAACTGTTGGATCCATTTCGCCGCCGGTCCTTTCAGCAGATCTCTAAAGATCAAACACCGTTCCTTTTTTGGTGTCTGATCCCGTAAGAAAGCAGACTTGACCCGACCAAACCACGACCTGGCCTGCTCCTCGTCGGTGTCCTTTCCGGTGAAATCCTTGAGATCAGTAGTCGCAGCCATGCGAATGCGCGGGATCGCAGTAGATCCGAAATCAAAAGCGGTCGTGGAGGCTAGATTATCCCTGCGCGTTCTGCCCGCACCTGCACCGTCTGACCCATAGTGGTCATCCGGATCGCCGATCGACTCCATGTTGTAATCACTGTTCTTGCTTGATCGGCGCGATCGAGCTGGTTGCGGATTGCGTCTTCCTTTGCCAATTGGTTTAACACCTCGATTGGTCTTGTCCACTGATGCTGCTGACTCCTTATCTACATCCCGGCAAATATTAATATTTTGCCGGGCAGATCGGTCCTGAGCATGAGGGCGCGGAGGTGATCTGCATCGATCTCCCATGAAACGCTCCATCATTGCTTCAAACATGGCTTGGACGTTAGCTTGGGTCATGGGCAACGTGTGGGTATCCTCCTTTGGAGGTACTGACACCTGTGGGGGCTCCTGAGGCCCCGACCGGTATGCAGCCCCATGCTGCCGCACGTCCTTTTTATGCTCCCATGGGGGTATGATCTGCCCCCATGGTCATCCGCTCAACACCGACCTCCAACTCCGATGAGCTGTTAGAGGAAGGTGGAGACCGATATACCGATTTATCATCGGAGCACGCATCGTCATGTGCTGCCGTGTCTTCAGCAACCTTCAATGCCATGGTGGGAGTTGGGCGGCAAACCGCCCCCACCAATGGCACCAAATGATCATGGAGAGTCGACATCGACAGCTCCAGCCTGCGAGTGTCCAGATCAAACAGCTTGTGGACGTTGGCCGGGTTCTGCACTTTTATGCCGACCTCAGCCAACATCGCCAGCAAGTTTTTCACCAACAGCAGTGGTCGATCACTCTGGATCGGCTCGGTAGTGGGTCCGAGGAGGCGATCAGGGATCTGGGGGTTCAAAATTTGCATGACCTGGTCTTCACGAATAAATCGCTTCAACTCGTGGATGTTATACATCCTGGTCAGGTCTTGTTCGTCAATAACCCCATCCCCGACCTGCGACTTTTCTTCCAAGTCATCTCATCGGGTGGCATTCCAGTCTTTGCTTGGGGACCTTGGGAAAGTGAATCTGATCGTTCCGATCAGCCTCCAAGTCGTTTTCATCTTTTATTTTTCCATCAAATCGTTCATTCAAATGCATAGGATCAGGAAAAAAGTCCTGATCCTTTTCGGAA
>CM047584.1:1700418-1714796 GCA_026184515.1 Peronosclerospora sorghi | reverse complement strand
CGCCCCGGCCGGGTATAATGGGCAGGAGGGGATTACTCGACCCTCTGCCCCCAAACACTCCGCGACGTGCGAAGGCGACTGAGAAAACCAAACTTTTAGAGAGTCTCTTAGGAACTCTTAGCCACTTTTCAATCCAAGACTAATTTACTCCTTTCCCTTAACCTTACGGTCCCAATATGTACCAAACACTAAAATATTTAAAATACACGCAATGCCATGTGACTTACCAAAATCCGTGTGCTTGACACTCCTTGCACATGATAGGCTTAAAAGCTCCCCTTGTTTCCACCAATCCGATCGCTTACCAGATGATCGGCACGCCGTTGACAGAAGGCGACCAAAATTTTGCCTTCGCTTCTCCACAAAAACATAAACGAAAACGGCGACAGAAGAAAATCGATCGTTGAGTGACGGGACACAACCAACTGATCTACGCAGACCTATTGTTTTCTCCAAAGAACAATGGAACGGATTACACGGCGGTTTTCGTTTTGATGGGTGCATGGAGTCTTTACGTGAGGATGAAACCACTGAAGGACAAGTCTGCTGCAACAGTGAACAAGCACATCCAGCAATACGTGGTATGGGCAGAGCGACAGGATGGTTGCGGCATCAAGAAGATCGTACAGCGTGAGTTTCAGATGGCCGAGAACACGCGGTTCCCAGTCCTCCTGATCCTCACGGACAAGGGCAGTGAATTTGTAAACAAGGAAATGGCTGCATGGTACGCGGCGCTTGGCATAGAGCATGTGAAAGTGGTACCGAAAAGTTCATACCTGAACGCGTGTGAACGCACACACCAAACTCTCGTGGCTATGATGAAGGCTGGCATGTACTCAGAAGGATTTCCAAAGTCATTCTGGATCTACGGGTTGCTGAACGCCGTGTGCATTAAGAACCGGATCTGTTGCAAGGCAATCGAGGGGATCCCGTATCAGCGAATGTTCGGTGTGGTCCCGTACATACACCACATTAGGCCATTTGTGTGCCTCGTGTACGTGCTAGTTCCAGTGTCACCGGACAAGTACAAGAATGATCCAAATGCTGTGATTGCTTTCCTACTTGGATATCGAGAGGTCACAGTTGGCTGTCTTGTGTACATTCCCTGCGAGATCACGGTGAAGTTCGTTGCTGAAGTTCGCGTACGTGAGGATCTCACGTATGGTGATCGTCACAATGTTGATCCTGCCGATCGTGGCGTCGGAGAGTGGCTGCATCTATCAAGCGAGTCACCCGAGAATGTTGATGAAGCGGTTTCAACGGTCACAAAGGCCCCCAGACAAGATGACTATATGATCACGGATGAGGAGGAAGAGGAGGAAAAGGACGGCGTCACTGAATCTGTTCTATTTGAGGTCAACACAGTCGTCCTCGACCCAGGCGACGAGAACCAGGTCAACGACAATGCGGAGGACGAGCATGGCGTCTAGGATGACCACAGTACAAGTGAACATGAGAACGCTACTACTGAAGAAGATTAAGACGTATCCGTGTCTGCTCACTATGGATCTGAGATAGAATATGTGGGAAATGATGGTCGTGTTGACCGCTCGGACTTATCGGTCGATGGTTCGGCCGAGAGGGGCGGAGAGACAACAGAAGCAGCACCGACAGAACGAGCTGACGAGCGGCGCGAAGAGACAACAGAAGAAGCACCAACAGAACGTGCTGAAGAGCGGCGCGAGGACGCAGCAACTGCAGAGGACGCGGGCGAGTTAGCATCACGCAGCAGCTACTCCGGATCGTCACAATATCCTGAGACTGCGGTGCTCCCACCAGGAATGCGTAAGCGCGTCTCTCGCATCGAAACCTTATCCGAATTGGAGAGGAACAGAGTTGGTATCGACACGAAGGTTCGTCGTACGGGACTTCGTGAATGGTCAAATATCCGTGCCCCGACGAGATATGATGAATTTGTTCGACTTGCTTATATAGCTACACGAATTATCGGAAAGAATGGCAAGGAGATCAACGCCAAGAGTCTTAGGGTCCCAAAGAACCGACGTGCAGCTATGCGTTCCGAGTATGCGGATTTCTGGCGACAAGCAGAATGGATAAAGATGGACGCGTTAAAAGACAAAGGTGTTATCGTAGAAATTGACGCAAAGATTATGCCCAAAGGATCACGAACTGTCGGAACGACATGGGTGTATGCGCTGAAAACGGACGCCAACGGGTACATAATCAGGTTCAAGGCGCGTCTCGTCGCCCTCGGTAACTGGCAGAGACCAGGTATTGACTTTAAGGAGACATTCTCTCCGGTGGCGAGGATGTCGTCGGTCCGCGACTTAGTTTGGATTTCGGTGAAGAAAAGACTACGTCTGTACGCCGGCGACATCAACACAGCCTATTTGAATGCGACTCTGGAGATAGAGCTATACATCTAATCCATCGAGGTATTCCCATGCAGTGAACCCGGGAATGTCTACGCTGTGAAGAAGGCACTGTATGGCCTCCGACAATCCGGAAGGGAATGGAACAATGAAATTAACGGATGGCTGCTTGAACGTGGATTTGTGAGATGCGCTACCGAACCCTGAATATATTACCTCTTCGACGGTGAGACGATCATGTATTTGCTCGTGTACGTCGACGACGTTTTATGCGCGACGAACGATGAGCAGTTCAAGTGTGAAATCTTTGCGGATCTCGATCGCGAGTATGATATAAAGGATCAAGGCTTACTGACGGAATATCTCAGTGTGGAGATTATTCAGAACGATCACGGTGTGTTTATTTGCCACAAGAAGTATGCTCGAGAAATTCTGCACAAGTTTGGTTATGACGGTGCAAAGAAGTGTGGAAACCCAATGGAGACGAATGCACGACTTAGACCCAGTGATATGGACGAGGATGTGTACACTAGTTTCGATTACCGTGGTGCTCTGGGTATGCTGATGTACCTAGCAACGGGCACCAGGCCAAATCTTGTCTACGTGCTCGGCCAGCTAAGTCGATTCGTCTTGCGACCAACGGTGAAGCACGTTGGGGCTCTAAAGAGAGTCCTCCGTTACCTGGCTGGTACCAGAACGCACGGGATTTGGTACAAGAACGATGCCCTAGGCTACAAGGATGATGCAGTTTATCTCGTGGGATATTGCGATATTGACTGGGGCAGTGACATTGAGACCAGGAAGAGCACGAGCGGCTTCGTGTTCACCATCGCGGGTGGAGCGGTCTCGTGGATGGCTCGACGCCAACCCATTGTTGCCCAGTCTACTGCTGAGGCCAAATACGTGGCGGTCTGAGAGGCGAGGATGGAGGCGGTGGCTCAAGCCAACATTCTGTCGGAGATCATGCCTCGATCAAAGATCCGACCGGTGATCAACATCGACAACAGTGCTGCTCTCGTCATGGCAACGAACCCTACGAACTCGAGACGCACTCGGCACATCGAGTTGCGATGGCACTGTGGTGGAGCGGCTGATCAAAGTTTTTGACGCTTGATCAGGCGGTATCACGGCGCCCGGACTTCCGACTAACGAAGGGGGTCCTCCGGTTGTCCTTGACTGCCTGTGTTTCTGCTCACCTTGTGTACCCGACGGCTTAGGCGTGGGTCGCTCTCCAGGTGGCGGGGATGTAGACACGGCAATTCCTTGATGCAAGATTGGGGAACTTGTAATGAGTTGATTGAGGTGCTGATCAGACGTGATCCGGTGTAATCGAGCTCAAATCAGGTACGAACAGGCTTGATCAGCAGTCATCAGGCTTGGGCAGGCACTGAAAGTCGTTGATCAGCTGTGATAATGCTTGATCAGGCTTCATCGGGCACCAAAAGTAGTTGATCAGAGGTGATCAGACTTGATCAGGTGCCAAACGTGGCTCAGGTAGAAGTTGGTGCGGTCTGCGAGTTGTTGATCGCGGGTCACGAGTTGCAGAGTGTCGATCAGGTGTTGATCGGCGAAGGGGGTACTTGATCAGTCAGTGGAAGTCTTCACTGCCCGATCACGGAGCCAATGAGTCTTCAAACAGCTAAAAGAACACCCAAATATATGTATTCCTAGCCTAGACCTACGTGTGGGGGCGATAAATTTCACTAAAATCCACCTAGAGTTCCCATGGGGCGCTTACAGCAACCGAACTTAAGGGCCAAACGTGAACCAAACGCGGAAAGGTGAGAGCACTGCTCAATCACACTCCCAAACCAAAAAAAAACTTTACTGTAGAACCGCTGACACAGCGGGCGGAGTTGCGGAGTTAGTTCTCGAAACTCTACGTCTGCCGGTGGGCCAAAAATGCACAAGGTGCTCCCGCCCAAGACGTAGAGGTATATACTAGTGAGGGAGGCGCAAAGGTGCCGTCCCTAAAACGATCTGCTAGATCGAACGCAAAAGGAGAACTCTATTATTGCTTAAATACTAACAACTACCAATTTCCTAATATCCACTAATCAGAACTACCCGTTCCAGCGTCCTCCGTCGACCAGTCGACATGATTTGTCCGTCGTCCGTCGCCGCTCGTCGATGTTCGCGGAGTACTCGTACGTAATCTTCCCATCTTTCTATGCCCTGTCTATGTCCTGACTATGTGCACCACGGTTGTACACGCAACTGTATACGCCGTGGTACCCACAATCCTATACGATTACGTACCGATTCTGACCGTAATCGCCCCCCCCCTAAAAAGGGCCCTATAATAAGGCCCTATAATAAGGACATATAATAAGGCCTTATAATAAGGCCCGTTATTGGTCCCAATTATAACACGCTTTACGACAGCCGCCCTTGATCCTCGTCCCAGCCGTACAGCGGTTGGGGCGAGGGTCGATCATGCCGTTTGATATCGTGAATCTTGTTACCGTTGGTCGGCTTGTCCACCATGACGTCATCGGCCAGGTGATAATCACCCATCAATCTGCCTGTCCTTTCTCCCGCCGATCATGTCCCGCCTTATCAGGCTGTTGCCGTTAGTGGTACGCCCCTCGCGATCCAACGATCACACTTCACCAACCGTGGCATCTGCGATCAAGCTATCTTGATCAGGCATTCCTGCATTTACATCATGCAAGCGATAACGGACGGCACCCGGCAAACACCGCCAACGCTCCTACCCTGGGTCGGGCCGCAGCTGATCAGGCGATCGCTGCTATCAATCGGGATTACAGTTTGCAAGAGGCCCTACACGCGCGTGATGATCAGATCGCCATGTTATCTGACTCGCTCGCGATGAGTGAAGACACGGTCGCGATGCTTCGGAAGCAGCTCGCTCGTGCCAAACGCGCTGTGGTGGAACGAGATGTCGCGATCAAGCAGGACGCCTTCGAACAGCTCAAGCCATTGCGTGATTTCGTCGACACCACCGTCAATGATCTCCAGACCAAGTTGAAGACCATTGAAAGCGCTATGGCCGATCAAGAAAAAACTCATGGTCGATCAACGCGCACGGATCCGGGATCTGGAAGGCCGTCATGCCCGTAATAGGTATTTGCAATCGGTCCATGAGGATACTATCGCTGATCAAGCGCAAGATCTGTATCAGCTTCAGCAGCGCATGGCCAAGTTACAAGAGGAATAAGATCAGTCTGCTTCCAAGAATCAGCGCTTGGTCGATCAGGCGTTCAAACTCACCGCCGAGATTGACAGGCGCAAAAATCAATACGATCGCCTCCGGAAGAAGATTAAGACCAACCGCATGCAAATGGATGACTATACCGCCATCATGGCACAGACGAAGGAGATATTTGAGCGGGTCGATGGAGTGTCCGACCTTTAGGCCGATCTGTGTGATCTACACGCCGCGTATTCCCAGCTGGAGGAAGAGATTTCCACCACTCAATGCCACTTCGATCAAGTTTCTGCAGAACGCGACGCGCTGCGCGATCAACTGCGACAGACTCAAGACGAATCCATGCAATTACGCTCGTTTCACTCGGACTTTCAGGCCCAATTGGCTGTTATGTCGTTTCGGATGCAGATCACACCGGCTGCCCGTACCCCTCTGGAAAGTTCTAATCAAGCCGTATCGCCTCCTAGCCTTCCCGATGCTTCTCCAGACGGCTCGATCAGTCGCGCCGCTCTTTCGCCTAAAAGGCGTACTCGGCGTTCTCGATCCTCCTCTCGGTTGAAGCGGCCACGCCTCCTTTCTCCTATTTTGGAGGCGAAGACGGAAGACGATGATCCCCCAAGTCCTGATCAAGACGATGAAGGCGGATTTCCTGTTCCGATCGCTTCTATTCCTTCCACTCTTACAGTTAGCGAGTTCGGGAGCGAGGGTCTACCTGATCAAGTCACTACCGGGTCTCTGTTTCCGCGTACGGGTGATTTCCGGACATTGATCGCGGTATCTGATGACGCCAGTGACGCCGACATCCTGCTGTGGACTCCGGATCAGCTTGGTGGGTTTGATCTGCGTAACGTCAAGGCCCAAGTGGTCTTTGACTACTTGACCCGCCCGGCAGGATGGTTGTTCCCGGCTGCAGTGCACGCCCCTCCGGCTGATTCATGGTCCGGTCATTTGATCACCCAACCGGAAGTGGAGCTGCTGTATTCTCAATGCCCTTGGGGATTTTTCATGACCATGTTGCCGCCCCTTTCTTTTCGCTCAGTCGGCTGGTTCGCTGAATTTGAGACAAAGTGCCGGTCGTTTCTCGAACATCACGCGCTGGCGATCTGGGAGTCGACGCATTATCTCCCTATCGCTAAAGGCCTTCGCGAGACGGATGACTTCTTCCGGAATTACTACAACAGTCGCCGCCAACGCAGAAGTCGTGCCGGAGCGACCTGGAAGAGGGTCGTGGATTTCGTCCTGCGGGGGATGATCGACGTAAGATGTGATCTCGACATTTTCCTGGACCCGTCGATCACCCATTGTGCTCGCAACCGTCCTTTAAAGTATGGCCCGGACGATGATGGGGCGTGGTACCCAGGGTTCCTCTCGGACCCGCCACCCCGGACCCTATTGGACGCTTTGAAGGAGGTTGATACTTTTGAACCTTGGCGGGTTCAATATCGTTTCTCCCCTGAAAACCACCCTGGCCGTAAAATCCCTCGGATTCGTCGCAAATTCTTTGGGTCTAGTTAATCAGTTTATCGTTCCGCCCTTAATCAATAAGCATTCTTGATCATTCCATTTCCACTGTGCTTCTTTACTTCCCAATGCATGATATAAACCGGTATTCTGTCATCTTATATTTCGTTACTCCATCACCTTGTCTCGCAATATCCATCGTAAACACATCACCTCAAGGCATTTATCACTTCTTCATCCATTGTGAGTTTTGTCAATCATCTTTCTTCAATCGTTAATTATTCGATCGTAATTCCATGATCAGTCTGCCGATCACGCATTAGTTGGACTCTTCGTCCACTTGCATCACGTCAAACCGATGTCGGTTGATTCTTTTCCTCTCGAAGTCCTTGATCAGAGCATCACAGTTCAAGTCTGCCTCGTCTACCCACTACGGCTCAGCATAACCCTTCCAGTAGACTTGATATTCGCGTAACGTTCTTCCATACCTAGTTTTTCGACCACATCGGACATCGGCAATACGATCAACTTCAAATTCATCTGGATCCAGCGTCCTTTCCCAGCTATCTTCGGGTAACAAAGCTTCATCGAAGTCAAAACGATCCTCTATCCCAGCTGTTAGTGCAGTAGTAGGGCGATCTGGAAATACCTTGACCAATTTCAACTTGGACAGATGCACTACTGGGAACATACGATAGTCAGTGCCAGCCGTAACCAGTCTCGCCGCATGATTACCGATTACCTCATCGCCTCTGAAGGGTCCATGCCACATGTGCGCCAGTTTCTTCGCGAAAACTTGTTTCATCAAGGCATAACCAGACCCTTGATCCAGCTTCGATCTTGTGTGGTGTCACTTGATCATTGTGCTTTTCAGCTCGCTCAGCCACCGCTTGATGCAATCGAGCGCTCACTTGATCACGGGCGTAACGATAGTACTTTTGCAGCTTATATCTCCACCGTCGAGCATCCCGGTCTTTACGCCGAATTCCGCCCAGTTGCAATGTCGATTCCAACGATGATCGTGGGTCCCACCCATACGCCAAATAAAATGGTGTTTCACCAAGAATGCGATCGGGGGTCGAGTTCAGCGCGAATACCAGCCGCTCTGCATACAAGCTCCAATCTTTCTGGCCGGCATCTGCTACATACATCTTGATTGATTGCGTGATCGTCTGAACCGTCCTCTCCGCCTTACCATTCGCCTGTGGACGGTATGCCATAGTGGCACTCTGACGTTGTCCCACGATTTTGTTGAACGGGCGAAATACTTCCGACATAAAACCTGGTTCACGATCGTGCCGGAGCACTTCGCTAGCCCCGAATCGTCGAAACACACACTCTTCATAATTTTCGGCAACTTTATGCGCTGTGCGAGACGATCCAGCTTTCGCGATTACCATACCCGTGAACAGATCCGTCCAAATCAGCAGTTCAGTATGTCCATCCGTCGATCGGTGTAGTGACGGTATATGATCCATGGCTATCACTTGAAATGGGTACGTAGCCTCGATATTCCCCGGCGACATGCCCTTGATCGTAGGTTTGCCTTTCCCCGTCTCGCAATCTACGCATTGTCCGACAAACCTTTGTACGCTTCGGAATAGACCACGCCAATGGAAGTATCGTCTGATCCTCTGATATGTACGCCCTATGCCTTGGTGTACTCCTTCCAAGCTCACATGATAGTGGTGGAGGACATCTGAATGTAGGGTCTCGGGTAAGACCAGCTTAATCGAAAGGTGCCGATCGTCTTGATTATCTCTGTCATCGTTGGCTTTTCTTTTAGCCATGTTTCCACAGTAGATCAGCAATCCTTGTTCATCGACATCCTAGTTGTCAGCAATTTCCGCGAAGTCCTTAACCTCGTCTGTGTTCAATCGTGAGACGTCACCATACAGATAACTTCGCAAATCATGAATCCATTTCTCTTCGTCCTTTGCCTTTTTCACCCGTTCCGCCCTTATCCCGGCTATAGATATATCGGGCCATGTTGACGGTCTCGGCTGATGTAGGTTGCGTGATCGTGTCATCACTAGTACTTTCGGGGTAGTGGGATCTTCCTTCCACGTGATCACTTCCGACAATTTGTTGAGATCGGTCAATGCCTCCAGCTGTTTCAGGACATCGATTTCAAATCTTGTTCCACCCTGCATAGCCCTAGTGGTGATGTGATCTGCACTCTTATTCCACTCTCTTTTGACATGCACTAGATCATGATCCGACCATTCGCGAAGGAGATTAAACGCACGCTGTTGCAACACTTGCAATCTCGTAGCTTTACACTCTATTTCGCCGCGCATTTGCCGGATCACTAAATTCGAATCTCCACACACGATCATCCTTCCTTTGGGTTATCTCGACAGTAGGTCCAAATTTAAAAGCAATCCATGGTATTCAGCTTCGTTCACCGTGATATCAGGTGCATGATCGGCTACCGCGGTCTTAATCTCCCACTCCGGTAATTTCCATACGATAGCGCTGAACGCACCTACACGTCGCTTGACACTTGCAGATCCATCGAAACTAATCACGTAGAGTTCTTCGCCTTTTCCGACCGTAGGAGGTGGTACTTCAATCATCTGCCGCGGCTGCTTTTTCGGTGCGATCGCAATCAGTGCCTCATCGATTTCGGTGCGAGGAGTGATACTTGCAGCTAACGCCCCTAGTACCTCCTCTTCTCCATGTACACATTTCTTGATTTCGAGGTCCCATTGTGATAAGATCTCAGCCCATCTTCCCAATCGTCCGTCTAACCCGTTGGGTGTTAGTAACCATTTCAGCGTGGATAAACGTGACGAGACAGTGATCGTCTTTCCGACCAGCATCGTGAAGTAAACATCTAAAACCCGCAGAAGCGCCAGAACTTCCTTTTCGACGGGGCTGTAGTTCAGCTCACCGTTCTTCAACGTTCGGCTGGCGAATGCACCGGGACAAAACACTTGATCATTCTCTTGCACCAGCGCGGCGGATACTGCCCATTTGCTGGCGTAAACCACGATCACCGGCGTTTTGTCCTGATCAAAATGGCGCAGGGTTGGGGCTGACGCAATCTTCGCTTTCAGCATGCTGAATGCTACTTTTGCCTTGATTAATCGATCGCCTTCATGATCCGGATTCTCCTTGCTCAATGATCGGCTCTTCAACTCTTGATAATCTATCTCCCATAATTCATAGAGCACAGTGGCATAGATCGCGAAATCTTCATTAAATCGACGGTAGTAGTTCAAGCTCCCCAAAAACGATTGCATAGCACGTAAGATACCAGGGAAAGGCAAATTGATCAACTCATCCAAATTTTTTGGATTTGTTTCCAAACCGCGGCTGGAGACATGATGCCCTAAATAAGGAACTTAACTTCGCCCCCAGTACGATTTAGCCACGCTGATCGACAAATTCCACTGATCGCACTTTTCCAACAGGTGCCGCACCTTGTCACACAGGGTAGTCCATGTAGATGCAGGGATCAAAATATCATCGATATATGATCGCTGCTGTAGCCCATACGGTCCCGGTGTCTGGTTGGGCTCTCCCACCGTGAATACATCAGCCGATTCGTCAGCAACATCCTTAACCTTGAGATACCCATATAATGCATTATCAATCAGCCGCTGGTAGATTTGCGGAGCATTCTTTAGGCCAAAGGGCATCCTATTCCATTCAAACAATCCAAACGGAGTGACAAACGCCGAAATCTGACGGGCTCGATCGGTCATATACACGACCCAAAAACCACTCGCCATATCCAAAGAGCAAAACCACAACGCTTTATCCATATCTTCGAGTAGATCAGAGATCAGGGGCATTGGGTATACCATCAAACGCGTGAGTTGATTCACCGCGAGATAATCGGTACATAAGCTAATATCAACCCCATTATTCTTCACGATGATCACTATAGGTGATGCTCAGGGTGACGTAGACGGCTGAATGATCTTAATAGCCAATAGCCCCTTGATCAAAGCCGATAACTTCTCGCGAAATTGTGGATCCATCTTACGACACTTTTGGGCGATCGGGCGCGCATTGCCTACATCGATATCGCAAACACTTCCACGTGCAGCAGGAGGTAGAGCGTTCCCTTTCCGATCAACAGATGTTTCTTCCCCCAAATTATATCGCGAAGCTGGTCAATTTCGTCTGCCGTGTTGACCAAGGGGCCTCCGACTATCAAATCATCTTTAGTCACCTCTTCGGTACTTGCGGACACTTCAGGCAACGTAGCAAGCTGCTTTTCCAATTCTTCTACATACAAATCTCCGCCTTCATGGTAGCAAACTTGATCATCGCTAGGGGTTACACCAAATTCGCTAGGATCGACTGAGAGAGGGTGGTCATGTGTATCTTGACCAGGCGTATCTCTTGTAACAGGTTGTTCAACTCCATGATCTAAGGTCGGACCTTTCGTCCCCGGCTCCTGATTTCACCGCTCTTGCACCTCTTGCACCTTTTGCGACCCTCCGGTTACCAATGCCACATATGTAACGATCGGGTACGTTGGACGCACTAAAATACTTCGAGGAGTAGGATACTCCTTCCTCTCGACTAGGGGACCTTGTTAGACACTTTCTTGACCGTCATACACAAAATCGGTAGACGCTTGATACGCGAGATTTTGCCACTCCTTATTGCGATTAGACCCTATCCAAACAAATCCAGAGCGACGAGGCACGTCATCTTTGTTCATCCAGATACCTAAAATCGTATCGTCTTGCACAATGATCGGATGATCAACGACGTTCGTAACACGCAGATATCGCAAATTACCCACGCCCGTAGTGATAGTGGGGACCCAATCTTTTCCACGAGTAATCCACAACTTTCGAGATCGCTGGTCATAAATCGAAACCTCGGCAGATCGTCCTACTGGACTCTGTTCGTACTGATTGAGTTTCATATAATTACCACTCGATCCATACAGCTGTCGGTGCCCCTCCAATGGGATGATCACCATATCAGGCAAACTTAGCGCACGTGGGCGATGTCCAATCGAACCCCAGATGGTATCATAAAATACATACCCAATATAGCATCTTGACCAACAAGTTTGCCCACCCATGCGTGGAAATAATAAACTAACGAACCCGCTAACGTAATCTTAATTTTAGTGCGCCCTTCTGTGAGGTATGCACTTTCTCCAATGCCTACACATTCTTGTGTTTCGCTTGTGTCGATCTGACAACCCACCTTACGAGCAAAGGCTGAGTCGATGATCGACACTTCGGCACCACAATCAAACAATAACGTGGCACGTTCGTTATTAATTTTACCACTCGCTTTGGCTTGTTTAAACCATTTCTTAGGAGAGTGGTACTTCCAATATCCACGTGATTCACCCGGAAGTAGATCAACTTCCATGATCACCGGGGACCGAGAAAACTCATCAATACGGAAATTAGCCAAACGTGGTAAATCAGGTTGATAACATTTATCGTTAATCTTTTCTTCTGCTTGATCAACCTTCTTCTTATCCACATATGCAAAAATACAAACTAGAACGCTCGTCTCGGACCAGATTCCAACCTGGCGAGCGTCCTAGTTTAACAAATCTTCAGCTTCATTGGGCAGCATTCCAGCATGCTTGGTGGGATTGTACTACTGGCGGATGCGGTTGTAAAACTCTTCCATAGGGCACTTGCCCGCATCGTGAACTTCGCCGCATGCTCGAAAGACGTATAAACAATGATCGGTCGGATCTCCCTTCTTACCACACTTGAGACAGGTCAGGCGCTTCCAGCAACGAAGATTATCGTGCCTGATCGACCCACAATGACTGCATTTCTTCACCGCCCCTTGATTAACTGCACTTGAATCACTTCGATTACCCGATCGGGACTCACCAGGTTGATCGAGAGCCCCTGGTTGGTCGTGTATAGCAGCAATCATGTAACGGCGCTGATCTCCATCGCTTCCACTGTCGTCGGCACTTGATTCTTCACTTCCAGACGACACCTTGATCGCGCGTACTGCTTTGGGCTTTCGCGCTGGGGACGGTGCCCGATCATCGCCGAATTTCTGGCGGAATCGGCTGGTACCTACGGCCGCCGTTGGCTGGTACCACCTATTTCGTCCATACGCCCGCAACGTCTCTTTCGGATCCGTAGAGGTATCCAACCGTAGAAGTCCCAGTTGATCAGCGAGCTCGCGATTTGCCAATGTATCCAGAAAATGCTGCACATGCTCGCGTAAGGTCGTAGGCGATCCATTCCTGATCGGCAACTTGGCTCGCAGTCCCGCCACATTCAACCGGTGCAGATACTCAATAGGGCTTTCATCCAACCGCTGCTTCGTGTAATAATACTGGAGGGTTGCCGACTGACCACTTCCACAGTATTGAACTTCAAACGCATCCACGAGACTTACCCAACTTGATCGAGTGCCTCTACTCAGCTGGCGATGCCAATTGCGCGCTGGTCCTTTTAAAAGATTGCCCAGGATCAAACAATTTTCATGATCAGAAGCTTGATCCCGCATAAATGCCGACTTGAGGCGACTAATCCAATTCCGCGCTTGATAATCATCTCCTTCTTTTCCCGAAAATTCTTTTAGATCACTGATCGCAGACATCTGAATCCTGGGAATCGGCTGTTGATGAGGCATCCCAGTGTACTCGGACGCAACCGTGGCTCGTCGTGGCAGTGTGATCGGCTCATCTGGGTCAATTTAATCCCTCTGGGATCGTTGATCATGGAACGAATACACAGATTCCATGTCAACGTCCTTGACCATCGTCGATCTTTCTAGCTTCGGCTGCTGATCACTCAGCGAATGCACGGACTACATGTCAATATCCTTGATCGGCGCATCTCTTCCTGGCCTTCGCTGGCGGTTTTTGGTGCCAACGACTCCGGGTGTTAACTTGCTTCTTTCCACAGCCAGAAACTTCTCCATAGCCTTATCAAAGAATGTCTGCAGCTGTGGACCTTGTGATGCTTGATCATCTTCTACTTGATCGGTTGAGGTTCCATCTTGATAATCTAAAACTCGGATTCATCCTTCTGGCAAACTGCCATCCTGGTGATCTTGGGCTCTATACTCCCGGCACTACTCGACTCCACTTCAAGTTCATCGCCTTCGGAAGGGGCAGATTCGTAACACGATGATCCCGTGTGTTCTGACGCGTTGATCAACGGGCCCGTTTCAATCTTCAGCGGGGAGTACGAGGGCTCCAACTTCGTAGTTTATCCCACGATAGGTATCAATAGATGAAACAACTTCTGGGTAGCTTCTGACAGATCTTCTGGATCCTGATCAAACACCTCTTCAGCATCGTAGGCGCCTGTCGTCAGACCTGCGTGCTTGATCAGGAGTGTTAGCCTCAGTACGATCGTGAGCTTTTCCCTCCCATCCGTAACTGGATGATCGACCGGTCCGTTCAGCTCCCGCTGATCATGACCCCAAGTAGGCTCATGATC
>CM047584.1:1689188-1700318 GCA_026184515.1 Peronosclerospora sorghi | reverse complement strand
AGGTTATCGATGCTAATGTTTTCGATTTCGAACTTGACTCCACCACAGAAGTGTGAACGACGCGGCCACCCCACCTATCTCTGCCTATTTGGTTGTAAGGCATGTGACGAGATCTATGACGATGGACAATGCAAGATAAAGCACTTCTTCAATCAGATGCATAAGTGGTATGTTCCCCAAAAACACACGGGAATGTTGCCGCCCGATGTTGAGAAGATGTTGAACTAGATCTCTCGCCAGGTTGTAGTCTGGATCGAGCCGAGCTATCTACGTTTAGAATCTATGCATTCGTTGGTAAAGACGGCGATACAACAGCAAAAAGGACGGGATACGGGAATCATTCGGTCTACAGTCTTGCGACTGATGAATATTCCCGATCGAAGGTCGTCATGCATTTGGAACTACTGCCCGGCGAGTCACGTGGCTACTGGAAATACCACGCTCCAGACAAATGGTTCAAGCAGGCGAAAGTCTATGGGAAGATTAATAACGAGAAGGCCACGATGCTGTTTGACTCTGGTGCAGAAGTCTCAATTATCGACTCCGCCTTTTCTCGTAAGGTTGGATGTCAGATCGACTATGAACAGAAGCAAGAATACATTGGAATCGGCAAAAATTATTATATGACCGAAGCGAGGACGCGTGTGAAATTTACTTTATCTGGTTCATTGGTCTACTTCTTTAGCGCCTGGGTTGGTAAGCTGGCCGGCCAAGACGCATTACTTGGTATGGATTTTATGGTGCCAGCAGGCATACGCCTCGATCTGTCGCATGGAGTGCTTACTCTTCCAGACGAAGTCCATATCCAACTGGCTGGTCAACGCCCCCTATACGGATAACTTACTGATCGGGTGAGGTCGGACCAAGATATCACCATTCCTGTGGGTGGATCGGCAGATATCTCGGTGGGAAAGGATTATCGGACAAGGAAGTTGTGGGTGACCAGAGGCGATCATTGGGTACCGACGTCTGTGGACGGTGGAGATAGAAGCGATCACGTACGAGTTAGTAACATCGGTAATAAACCGCTGATGTTAGGCAACGGTACGATCGTTGGTATGTGGATAGCTGAAGATAAGGTTTCGTGGAGGATGGGATTTATTTCGATCGAATCAAGACGTTATCTACAGTGGCAAAGCTTTGAACGTTATGCCACCACCGATCGGATCGGTGACGACAAGTCAGCCGAAGAAGACCCCCTGCCGCGGACGGGAAGGCCAGATCACGTGGCGACCAAGATGTGCCGGAGGTTATCAGCGCAGTCACCCGATACAGTGGACTCGAAGGAAGATGTGCCATAAGTCGTAAACGCAGTTGTATCGCTATATCGGATGAGAGAGACGTGCCATAAGTCGTTAACGCAGTTGTATCGCGAGATCGGGTGACGGTGGAACCGACGGCAGATGGGGACGATCGCGACATCGCTGGAGACGAGTATGGTGACACATTCACTCAAGTCGGTGTCACAGAAGGGCATCCCGTCGACGAGGGTCAGCATTGCCCCGTGGTTAAGCATACTACAAATTTTGCGGTATCATAGTTGGTACTATAGTCGGTATAAAAAAATAGTCTGTACGATAGTTGGTACAATAGTCGGTACAACTGTTTGCACAACGGCGACGAACATGGCCGGGACATAGACGGGACATATGAGACGAAGCGACAACTGGTACAGTTACCTAACGGTAAGCGGAACAATCAGGTCGACTGGTCGACGAAGCACATAGTGATGGGTAGTTCTGAGTTGAATAAATTAAGTAATTGGTAGTTCTTAGGATATAAGCAATAAAAAGTTCTCCTTTGCGTACGATCGGGCAGATCGTTTATAGGGACGGAAACTTAGCGCCTCCATTCTTCGCATACACCCCTCTACGTCCCGGGCGGGAGCACATAGTGCACTTTTTGGCCCACCGGCACACGTAGAGTTCGTGAGAACTCAAGTTCAACTCCGCCCGCTGTTCCAGCGGTTCTTTCGTAAATGTTTTTTGGTCTATGGAAACGTGATCGAGCAGTGCGCTCTCACCTCTTCCCCATTGGTTCATGTTTGTCCCCTAGTGGTTCGGCTGTATTGTGGGAGCTGACTAAGACTCCAGAGGCTCCGTGATCGGGCGGTGAAGACTTCCGCCGTCTGATCAAGTACCCTTTCGCCGATCAACACAAGATCGACACTCTACAACCTGCGACCTGCGTTCATCTTTTCGCAACTCGCGCCAACTAGTGCCTGATGGACTAGATCGATCAGACCGATCAGGTCGATCACGATCTCTAATTGCCGACTATTGGCCCTGATCGACAACAGTCGCTTCATTACAAGTCATCTTAATCTTGCATCAAGGAATTGCAGCGTGACATCCCCGCCACCTGGAGAGTGACCCACACCTAAGCCGTCGGGTACACAAGGTGAGCAGAAACGCAAGCAGCCAAGGACAACCGGAGGACCCCCTTCGTTAGTCGGCAGTCCGGGCGCCGTGGTACCGCCTGATCAAGCGTCAAAAACTTTGATCAGCCGCTCCACCACAATGGTGCGCATGCCCGGATCTTTGGGCGACGCGGGATATTACCGCGATTCTACGCAAGACGGCGCTGATGTGGAAGTGAAAACGGAAGCGGAAGCAGAAGTGAAGATAAAGGTGGAAAAGGAGGAGGAGGTTGTGACGATGGAAGGCAGTTCGTCGTCGTCATGCCTGAAGAAGAAAGGAAATGATGATCATCAGGACCTGGGGAGGTATCTTGATGAGATAAAGGAGGAGAAGCCTCAACCACCTCCCGAGGCTCCTTCGGGATACCATGCGGATCATAACGTAAGTTATGATCCGCCAAATATATGTGTGTATAATGATCCGGATTGGGATCCGGTGGCGATTATTACAAGACTGACCAGCCGAAGGTGTTGATGAAGGCGCCTGGGTCGGAGAGCGACGAAAGTCGATCAAGTACACCACCAACGGAAGCCGATCTGGTGAGGACGTTTTACCGAAAGGTTTATAAAGGAAAACTGGAAGATTTCTTATTGACGAATTCGATCATGAGCCTACTTGGGGTCATGATCAGCGGGAAGCTGAACGGACCAGTCGATCAGCCAGTTACGGATGGGAGGGACAAGCTCACGATCGTACTGAGGCTAACACGCCTGATCAAGCAGGCAGGTCTGAAGACAGGCGCCTACGATGCTGAAGAGGTGTTTGATCAGGATCCAGAAGATCTGTCAGAAGCTACCCAGCAGTTGTTTCATCTATTACCACCTATCGTGAGCCAAACAACTAAGTTGGAACCCTCGCACTCTCCGTTGAAGATTGAAGCAGGTCCGTCAAACAACGCTGCAGAACACACGGGATCATGGTGCTACGAATCTTCCCCTTCTGAAGGTGATGAATTTGAAGCGGAGTCGAGTAGTGCCGGGAGTATAGAGCCCAAGATCACCAGGATGACAGTTTGCCAGAAGGATAAATCCAAGTTTTCGGCTATCAAGATGGAACCTCAATCGATCAAAGCAGAAAATGATCAAGTATCACAAAGTCCACATCTGTAAACATTCTTTGATAAGGCTATGGATAAGTTTCTGGCTGAGTAAAGACGCAAGCTGACACCTGGAGTCGTCGGCGGGAAAAACCTCCAGCTAAAGATAGGAAGAGCTGCGTCGATTAAGGACGTTGACATGGAATCTGTGCATTCAATGCGTCAGCAGCACTCGAAGCCAGAAAGATCGGCAACGGTCAAGGACGTTGACATGGAATCGGTATATTCGTTCCATGATCACCGATCCCAGAGCGAGTACATTGACCCAGATGAGCCGATCACACTACCACGACGAGCCACCGTTGCGTCCGCGTACACTGGGATGCCTGATCAACAGACGATTCCCAGGATTCGGATGTCTGCGATCAGTGATCTAAAAGAATTTTGGGAAAGGAAGGGGATGAAGATCAAGAACTGAATTGGATTAGTCGCCTCAAGTCAGCATTTATGCGTGATCAAGATTCTGATCATGAAAAGTGTCTGATCTTGGGAGATCTATTAAAAGGACCTGCGCGCAACTGGCATCGCCAGCTGAGTAGAAGCACTCGATCAAGTTGGAAAAATCTTGTGGATGAGTTTGAAGTTCAATACTGTGGAAGTGGTCAGTAGGCATCCCGCCAGTATTATTACACGAAGCAGCGATCAGATGAGAGCCCTATCGAATATCTGCACCGGTTGAATGTGGCGGGACTGAGAGCCAAGTTGCCGATCAGGGATCGATCGCCTACGACCTTACGTGAGCACGTGCAGCGTTTTCTGGATACATTGGCCAATCGCGAGCTCGCTGATCAACTGGCACTTTTGCGGTTGTATACCGCTACGGACTTAGAAGAGACGTTGCGGGCGTATGCACGCAATAGGTGGTACCAGCCAACAGCGGCGGTAGGTACCAGCCGATTCCGCCAGAAATTCGGCGATGATCGGGCACCGGCCCCAGCGCGAAAGCCCTAAGCAGTATGCGCGATCAAGGTGTAGCCTGGAAGTGAAGAATCAAGTGCCGACGACAGTGGAAGCGATGGAGATCAGCGCCGTTACATGATTGCTGCTATACGCGACCAACCAGGGGTGCTCGATCAGCCTAGCGATTCCCGATCGGGTAATCGAAGTGATACAAGTGCAGTCGATCAAGGGGCGGTGAAGAAATGCAGTCATTGTGGGTCGATCGGGCACGATAACCTTCGTTGCTGGAAGCGCCTGACCTGTCTCAAGTGTGGTAAGAAGGGACATCCGACCGATCATTGTTTATACGTCTGTCGAGCATGCGGCGAAGTTCACGATGCGGGCAAGTGCCCTATGGAAGAGTTTTACAACCGCATCCGCCAGTAGTACAATCCCACCAAGCATGCTGGAATGCTGCCCAATGAAGCTGAAGATTTGTTAAACTAAGACGCTCTCCAGGTTGGAATCTGGTACGAGACGGGCGTTCTGGTTTGTGTATTTTTGCATATGTGGATAAGAAGAGGGCTGATCAAGCAGCAGAAAGAGATAATGATAAATGTGATCAGCCTGATTTACCACGCTTGGCTAATTTCCATATCGATGAGTTTTCTCGGTCCCCGGTGATCATGGAGGTCGATCTACTTCCAGGTGAATCGGGCGGATATTGGAAATACCACTCGCCAAAGAAATGGTTTAAACAATCCAAGGCGAGTGGTAAAATCAATAACGAACGTGCCACGCTATTATTTGATTCTGGTGCTGAAGTGTCGATCATTGACTCAACCTTTGCTCGTAAGGTGATTTGTAAGATCGACACGAGTCAAAAGCAAGAATGTGTCGGCATTGGAGAAAGTGCATACCTCACGGAAAGGCGCACTAAAATCAAGATTACGTTAGCAGGCTCGTTGGTCTATTATTTCCTTGCATGGGTGGCCAGGCTTGTTGGTAAAGATGCTATACTGGGTATGGATTTTATGATACCAGCTGGTGTTCGGTTAGACATCGCCCACGATGCGCTAAGTTTGCCTGATAAGGTGATCATCCCTATTGGAGGGGCACCGACAGCTGTATGGATCGAGTGGTAATTATATGAAACTCAATCAGTACGAACAGAGTCCAGTAGGACGATCTGCCGAGGTTCGAATTTATGAACAGCGATCTCGAAAGTTGTGGATTACTAGTGGAAAAGATTGGGTCCCCACTATCACGAGGGGCGTGGGCAATTTGCGATACCTGCGTCTTACGAACGTTTTTGATCATCGATCATCGTGCAAGATCAGACGATTTTAGGCATCTGGATGAACAAAGATGATGTGCCCCGTTGCCCTGGATTTGTTTCGATAGGGTCTAATCGTTACAAGGAGTGGCAAAATCTCGCGTATCAAGCGTCTACCGATTCCGTGAATGACGACCAAGAAATTGTCGATCAAGGTCTCCTAGTCGAGAGGAAGGAGTATCCTACTCCTCGAAGTATTTTAGTGCGTCCAACGGACCCGATCGTCACATCTGTGGCATTGGTAACCGGAGGGTCGCAAAAGGTGCAAGAGGTGCAAGAGCGGTGAAATCAGGAGCCGGGGACGAAAGGTCCGACCTTAAATCATGGAGTTGAACAACCTGTTACAAGAGATACGCCTGGTCAAGATACACGTGACCACTCTCTCTCAGTCGATCCTAGCGAATTTGGTGTAACCCCTAGCGATGATCAAGTTTGCTACCATGAAGGCGGAGATTTGTATGTGAAATAATTGGAAAAGCAGCTTGCTACGTTGCCTGAAGTGTCCGCAAGTACCGAAGAGGTGACTAAAGATGATTTGATAGTCGGAGACCCCTTGGTCAACACGGCAGAAGAAATTGACCAGCTTCGCGATATAATTTGGGCGAAGAAACATCTGTTGATCTGGAAAGGGAACGCTCTACCTCCTGCTGCACGTGGAGTTGTTTGTGATATCGATGTAGGCAATGCGCGCCCGATCGCCCAAAAGTGTCGTAAGGTAGCTCCACAATTTCGCGAGAAGTTATCGGCTTTGATCAAAGGGCTATTGGATACCAAGATCATTGAACCGTCTATGTCACCCTGGGCATCACCTATAGTCATCATTGTGAAAAAGAACGGGGTTGATATTCGCCTATCTATCGACTATCGCGCGGTGAATCAACTCACGCGCCTGATGGTATATCCAATGCCCCTGATCTCTGATCTACTCGAAGATTTGGATAAAGCGTTGTGGATTTGCTCTTTGGATATGGCGAGTAGTTTTTGGGTCGTATCTATGACCGATCGAGCCCGTCAGATTTCGGCGTTTGTCACTCCGTTTGTATTGTTTGAATGGAATAGGATGCCTTTTGGCCTAAAGAATGCTCCGCAAATCTACCAGCGGTTGATTGATAACTTATTATATGGGTATATCAAGGTTAAGGACGGTGCTGAAGAATCGAATCGGATGATGTATTTACGGTGGGAGAGCCCGACCAAACCCCGGGCCCGTCTGTTCTGCAGCGGCGATCATATATCGATGATATTTTGATCCCTGCACGTACTTGGACTACCCTGTGTGACAAGGTGCAGCGTTTATTGGAAAAGTGCGATCAATGGAATTTATCAATCAGCGTGGCCAAATCGTACTGGGGGCGAAGCGAAGTTCCCTATTTAGGGCATCATGTCTCTAGCCGAGGTTTGGAAACAAATCCAAAAATTTTGGATGATCTGATTGATTTGCGTTTCCCTGTCACCTTACGGGCCATGCAATCGTTTTTGGGGAGTTTGAACTACTACCGTCGATTTATTAAAGATTTTTCGATCTACGCCGCTGTGCTCTACGAATTAAGGGAAACGGATTATCAAGAGTTAAAAAGCCGATCGTTGAGCAAGGAGAATATGGATCAGGAAGGTGATCGATTAATCAGGGCAAAAGTAGCATTCAGCATGCTGAAGGCGAAGATAGCGTAAGCTCCAACCCTGCGCCACTTTGATCAGAACAAAGCGCCAGTAATCGTGGTTTACACCAGCAAGTGGGCGGTATCCCCCCGCGCTGGTGCAAGAGAATGATCAAGTGTTTTGTCCCGGTGCATTCGCCAGCCGAACGTTGAAGAACGGTGAGCTGAACTACAGCCCCGTCGAAAAGGAAGTTCTGGCGCTTCTGCGGGTTTTAGATGTTTACTTCACGATGCTGGTCGGAAAGACGATCACTGTCTTGTCACGTTTATCCACGCTGAAATGGTTACTAACACCCAACGGGTTAGACGGACGATTGGGAAGATGGGCTGAGATCTTATCACAATGGGACCTCGAAATCAAGAAATGTGTACATGGAGAAGAGGAGGTACTAGGGGCGTTAGCTGCAAGTATCACTCCTCGCACCGAAATCGATGAGGCACTGATTGCAATCGCACCGAAAAAGCAGCCGCGGCAGATGATTGAAGTTCCACCTCCTACGGTCGGAAAAGGCGAAGAACTCTACGTGATTAGTTTCGATGGATGTGCAAGTGTCAAGCGACGTGTAGGTGCGTTCAGCGCTATCGTATGGAAATTACCGGAGTGGGAGATTAAGACCGCGGTAGCCGATCATGCACCTGATATCACGGTGAACGAAGCGGAATACCATGGATTGCTTTTAAATTTGGACCTACTGTCGAGATAACCCAAAGGAAGGATGATCGTGTGTGGAGATTCGAATTTAGTGATCCGGAAAATGCGCGGCGAAATAGAGTGTAAAGCTACGAGATTGAAAGTGTTTCAACAGCGTGCGTTTAATCTCCTTCGCGAATGGTCGGATCATGATCTAGTGCATGTCAAAAGAGAGTGGAATAAGAGTGCAGATCACATCACCACTAGGGCTATGCAGGGTGGAACAAGATTTGAAATCGATGTCCTGAAACAGCTGGAGGCATTGACCGATGTCAACAGGTTGCCGGAAGTGATCACGTGGAATGAAGATCCCACTGCCCCGCAAGTACTAGTGATGACACGATCACGCAACCTACATCAGCCGAGACCTTCAACATGGCCCGATATATCTATAGCCGGGATAAGGGCGGAACGGGTGAAAAAGGCAAAGGACGAAGAGAAATGGATTCATGATTTGCGAAGTTATCTGTATGGTGACGTCTCACAATTGAGCGCAGACGAAGTTAAGGACTTCGCGGAAATTGCTGACAACTAGGATGTCGATGAACAAGGATTGCTGATCTACTGTGGAAACATGGCTAAAAGAAAAGCCAACGATGACAGAGATGATCAAGACGATCGGCACCTTTCGATTAAGCTGGTCTTACCCGAGACCCTACATTCAGATGTCCTCCACCACTATCATGTGGGCTTGGAAGGAGGACACCAAGGAATAAGGCGTACATATCAGAGGATCAGACGATACTTCCATTGGCGTGGTCTATTCCGAAGCGTACAAAGGTTTGTCGGACAATGCGTAGATTGCGAGACGGGGAAGGGCAAACCTACGATCAAGGGCATGTCGCCGGGGAATATCGAGGCTACGTACCCATTCCAAGTGATAGCCATGGATCATATCCCGTCACTACCCCGATCGACGGATGGACATACTGAACTGCTGATTTGGACGGATCTGTTCACGGGTATGGTGATCGCGAAAGCTGGATCGTCTCGCACAGCGCATAAAGTTGCCGAAAATTATGAAGAGTGTGTGTTTCGACGATTCGGGGCTAGCGAAGTGCTCCGGCACGATCGTGAACCAGGTTTTATGTCGGAAGTATTTAGCGCGCTCAATAAAAT
This sequence comes from Peronosclerospora sorghi, assembly GCA_026184515.1. Taxonomy (NCBI): domain Eukaryota; phylum Oomycota; class Peronosporomycetes; order Peronosporales; family Peronosporaceae; genus Peronosclerospora; species Peronosclerospora sorghi. The sequence continues at coordinate 1,691,119 of CM047584.1, read as the reverse complement.
CGTGGGACAACGTCAGAGTGCCACTATGGCATACCGTCCACAGGCGAATGGTAAGGCGGAGAGGATGGTTCAGACGATCACGCAATCAATCAAGATGTATGTAGCAGATGCCGGCCAGAAAGATTGGAGCTTGTATGCAGAGCGGCTGGTATTCGCGCTGAACTCGACCCCCGATCGCATTCTTGGTGAAACGCCATTTTATTTGGCGTATGGGTGGGACCCACGATCATCGTTGGAATCGACATTGCAACTGGGCGGATCGGCGTAAAGACCGGGATGCTCGACGGTGGAGATATAAGCTGCAAAAGTACTATCGTTACGCCCGTGATCAAGTGAGCGCTCGATTGCATCAAGCGGTGGCTGAGCGAGCTGAAAAGCACAATGATCAAGTGACACCACACAAGATCGAAGCTGGATCAAGGGTCTGGTTATACCTTGATGAAACAAGTTTTCGCGAAGAAACTGGCGCACATGTGGCATGGACCCTTCAGAGTCGATGAGGTAATCGGTAATCATGCGGCGAGACTGGTTACGGCTGGCACTGACTATCGTATGTTCCCAGTAGTGCATCTGTCCAAGTTGAAATTGGTCAAGTTATTCCCAGATCGCCCTACTACTGCACTAACAGCTGGGATAGAGGATCGTTTTGACTTCGATGAATCTTTGTTACCCGAAGATAGCTGGGAAAGGACGCTGGATCCAGATGAATTTGAAGTTGATCGTATTGCCGATGTCCGATGTGGTCGAAAAACTAGGTATGGAAGAACGTTACGCGAATATCAAGTCTACTGGAAGGGTTATGGTGAGCCGTAGTGGGTAGACGAGGCAGACTTGAACTGTGATGCTCTAATCAAGGACTTCGAGAGGAAAAGAATCAACCGACATCGGTTTGACGTGATGCAAGTGGACGAAGAGTCCAACTAATGCGTGATCGGCAGACTGATCATGGAATTACGATCGAATAATTAACGATTGAAGAAAGATGATTGACGAAACTCACAATGGATGAAGAAGTGATAAATGACTTGAGGTGATGTGTTTACGATGGATATTGCGAGACAAGGTGATGGAGTAACAAAATATAAGATGACAGAATACCGGTTTATATCATGCATTGGGAAGTAAAGAAGCACAGTGGAAATGGAATGATCAAGAATGCTTATTGATTAAGGGCGGAACGATAAACTGATTAACTAGACCCAAAGAACTTGCGACGAATCCGAGGGATTTTACGGCCAGGGTGGTTTTCAGGGGAGAAACGATATTGAACCCGCCAAGGTTCAAAAGTATCAACCTCCTTCAAAGCGTCCAATAGGGTCCGGGGTGGCGGGTCCGAGAGGAACCCTGGGTACCACGCCCCATCATCGTCCGGGTCATACTTTAAAGGACGGTTGCGAGCACAATGGGTGATCGACGGGTCCAGGAAAATGTCGAGATCACATCTTACGTCGATCATCCCCCGCAGGACGAAATCCACGACCCTCTTCCAGGTCGCTCCGGCACGACTTCTGCGTTGGCGGCGACTGTTGTAGTAATTCCGGAAGAAGTCATCCGTCTCGCGAAGGCCTTTAGCGATAGGGAGATAATGCGTCGACTCCCAGATCGCCAGCGCGTGATGTTCGAGAAACGACCGGCACTTTGTCTCAAAGTCAGCGAACCAGCCGACTGAGCGAAAAGAAAGGGGCGGCAACATGGTCATGAAAACTCCCCAAGGGCATTGAGAATACAGCAGCTCCACTTCCGGTTGGTGATTAAATGACTGGACCATGAATCAGCCGGAGGGGCGTGCACGGAAGCCGGGAACAACCATCCTGCCGGGCGGGACAAGTAGTCAAAGACCACTTGGGCCTTGAGGTTACGCAGATCAAACCCACCAAGCTGATGCGGAGTCCACGGCAGGATGTCGGCGTCACTGGCATCATCAGATACCG
>CM047584.1:1616205-1671644 GCA_026184515.1 Peronosclerospora sorghi | reverse complement strand
GGAAACTTTATGAAACTTGATCGGTATGAGCAGATACCGGTAGGTCGATCTGCTGAGGTTCTGATTCGTGATCAACGATCTCGGAAATTATGGATTACTCGCGGAAAGAATTGGGTCCTCACTGTGACTAGAGGCGTGGGTAACCTACGGTGTTTGCGCATTACGAACGTTGCTGATCATCCGATCATCCTACAAGACGATACGATTTTAGGTATCTGGATGAATAAAGACGACGTGCCCCGTCGCCCTGGATTTATTTCGGTGGGGTATAATCGCTATAAGGAGTGGCAGAATCTCGCGTATCAAGATTCTACCGATTCTGTGCATTACGATCAAGAAAGTGTCGATCAATGTCCCTTGGTCGAGAAAAAGAAGTATCCTATTCCTCAAAGAATTTTGGTACGACCTACGAACTCTATCAAGACATCTGTGGCATTAGTAACAGGAAGATCGCAGCAGGTGCAAGAAGTGCAAGAGAAGTGCGATCTAAAACCGAGTGTGAAGAGTTCGACACTTGATCATGAAGTTGAACGATCTGTTGTAAGAGATGATCCAGATCAAGATGTGCGTGATCACCCCGTCTCAGTCGATCATAGTTAATTTGGTGTGATTCCTACCGATGATCAAGTGTGCTACCATGAAGGTGGAGATTTGTTCGTGGAAGAGTTTAAGAAACAGCTTGCTACGCTGCCTGAGGTGTCCACAAGTACCGAAGAAGTGACCAAGGACGATCTTCAAGTCGGTGATCCATTGATCAATACAGTATAGGAAATTGATCAGCTTCGCGATATAATTTGGGCAAAGAAACATCTGCTGATTGGGAAAGGAAAAGCGTTACCCCCTGCTGCACATGGAGTTGTGGTGGAGCGGTCGATCAAAGTTTTTGACGCTTGACCAGGCGGTACCACGGCGCCCGGACTGCCGACTAACGAAGGGGGTCCCCCGGTTGTCCTTGACTGCTTGTGTTACTGCTCACCTTGTGTACCCGACGGATTAGGCGTGGGTCTCTCTCCAGGTGGCGGGGATGTAAACACGGCAATTCCTTGATGCAATATTGGGGAACTTGTAATGAGTTGATCGAGGTGCTGATCAGCCGTGATCAGGTATAATCGAGCTCAAAACAGGTGCGAACAGGTTTGATCAGCAGTGATCCGGCTTGGGCAGGCACCGAAAGTCGTTGATCAGCTGTGATCAGGCTTGATCAGGTTTAACCAGGCACCAAAAGTAGTTGATCAGCAGTGATCAGACTTGATCAGGCTTGATCAGGCACCAAAAGTAGTTGATCAGCGGTGATCAGACTTGATCAGGTGCCAAACGTCGCTCAGGTACAAGTCGGTGCGATCTGCGAGTTGTTGATCGCGGGTCACGAGTTGCAGAGTGTCGATCAGGTGTTGATCGGCGAAGGGGGGGACTTTATCAGGCAGTGGAAGTCTTCACTGCACGATCACGGAGCCTCTGAGTCTTAAACAGCTAAAAGAACGCCCAAATATTTGTATTCCTAGCCTAGACCTACGAGGGGGGAATAAATCTCACTTAATCCACCTAGAGTTCCCGTGGGGCGCTTACAACAGCCGAATTCTAGGGGCCAAACGTGAACCAAACGCGGAGAGGTGAGAGCACTGCTCAATCACACTCCCAAAACGAAAAACCCTTTACAGTAGAACCGCTGACACAGCGGGCGGAGTTGCGGGGTGAGTACTTGACCCTCTACGCCTGCCGGTGGGCCAAAAAATGCACTAGGTGCTCCCGCACGGGGCATCGAAATGCGTAGAGGTAGAGGAGGCGCAAAGGTGCCGTCCCTGCAGTGTCCAAAGGGGTTGAACGCAAAAGAAGAATTTTATTATTGCTTAAATCCTAAGAACTACAACTTTCCTAATATCCACCAACCAGAACCACCCGTTCCTGCGTCCTCCGTCGACCAGTCGACCTGATTTATCCTTCGTCCGTCGCTGTTCGTCGGTGTTCTCTGAGTACCTGTACGTAATCGTCCCATCTTCCTATGCCCTCTCTATGTCCCGACTATGTGCACCACGGTTGTACACGCAACTGTATACGCCGTGGTACCCACAATCGTATACGATTACGTACCCGATTTTTGTCCGTAATCGGCCCCCCTAAATTAGGCCCAATAATTAGGCCCTATAATAAATGTAGCCGGTGCGTATACGCACGGTGCGGCCAGCATACAGATGAAGACTCTTCCTTAAAGCGGTATCTACCGCTACTTAGCCGATACGCCCTTGTAAAGGGCTTAGTACGAGAGCTCTCCTACTCGGGGCCAAGATTCCCGGGTTGGTTTACTACTTAGCCTTAACGGCTGTATCCCTTTACGGGGTGTAAATAAAGGGAGGGCTCCCTCTTACCTACGACACTCACTGCACGCGCGACCGGTCGAGGTCGCGCGTCTGCACTTTATAGTGAAATGTAAACTGAATATATTTAATATGTAATTAGCCTAAATTAATTTAAACTAATGTAAACTATATGTAATACTAAGTAGAATATACCCAATTCGTACCTAGCTAAAATGTAATGTACACACCTGTGTAACGACACGTGGATGGCTGACACACCACCACCCAAGGGCTCATGCCCTCATTGGTTAAAATAACCAATGGTTCGAAACCTTTCAAACCGGTCAATACTGACCTCAACCGTAGTGTACTCATGTACACCAACACTAAATGTAACTCAAATGTAACCCCGTTACATCCCCCCCCCATCAAGTCTATTGCTTACGCAATAAACAAAATTTTGTTGGAGAACTCCAACGCCAGATCCTCTGGCCCTCCATATGTACACCTTCAGTGGAGCTATGGCGTCTCCTCTAGAAGAGGTAGACTACTACGATCCCTCGGAGGTGGATGCCCTTGGGGATACCTCCCCAACGGTTAACCGCTCCGACAGCGCCGAACAGCGTTGTCGGCAGCCTAATCCGTTCCCCACACGTGGGGAAAATGCACTAACCAATGCGCCACCCCTGACCATATCGGATGATACATCCGAATCGCCAAAGGCGATCGTCACTAATGAGCTGGACGCAGATCAAGACACCCAACTTGCCGCACAGGCACTAAGGGCTGCGTTACGCGCCCCCTAACGCCTGCCAAGGGCGGCTTATAATTTTGATGGTCCTCGTGACCTTCCAAGGTGGGCCAGGCGTTTGGTAAGGACTGGTTTAGCGTCCTATACCCGTGGCCCGGCGGCTGAACAGCCGTATCAACGCGAACGCCGTGAGAAACTCCGACAACAACTTCTTACACAAAAGCAGTTCACTAGCGTCTCATATCGAGAGCGCTTAGACAGGCAGGAACAGGGTGCCCCTGTTGAGAGCCTCCGCGAGGTTCCTTTCGTTCTTTCTCCGGGAGAAAGTGCTGATGATGCAGAGAAGAAGTTCCCCGCTTGGGCGGAAGGGGGTAATCTTCTCCCTAGCTTCAATGAGCTGCACGACAGCTATTCCCGTCGAGACATTTGGGTGGAGAGGGCGTTACGCCTGGCATTCGCCAGAGCCAAAGCGATGGAGCTATTACGTGCTTCATATCGCACGCGCTACGCCAGCGTCCCTGTCTCCACCATGGTGCCAGAGGACAGTGTGAGCGTCACATCTGCCTCCGGCGAACTCCCACTTACTGGGAGTGAGGGGGTTTCTCATGTCCCTCTGGTCGTTGACCTGTAGCGGGATTCTCCCGCTCGAAAGCGTCAACGACGTCGCGGCAATCCTGCCGTAGGTGAGTCTCGAACTCCCACGAACTCTGTGAGTAGGGATAACCTTTCCATTTCACCAGATACTGGGTTTTACCCCGATGATGGCGTCGCGCCATCAGCCGCTCCACATGAAAGTGTGGAGTACCCTCCGCATCAAGGATTGGATGAGAAGGTCGCGCAATTGCGACGTGAGATTCGCGAGCGCTTTGATCGACACAGTCATCGCATCCATGATATCCACGAGGGGCTCCGCGATGAGTGGGATGACACTGATCGCTTCGAGAGGCGGCTTGCCTCTCTCGAGACGACCGTTGCGTAGCTTCGTGGTCGCATTTTAGCCCTCTCGGGCTTCCTTCGCCCTGCCGTGTCTTACGGATCTTACGGCTATCCACCTTTCCAACCTCCTCCAGGAGGGGGCCCGCCTCCAGGTTCTGGTATGGCTTAAGCATACCCACATAGAAGGTTGGATGCGTACGCATCACCTTCGGGATGTCCAAGGTATACGATAAGCCCTTTCGGGCTAGTACCTGAAAGGGCCCCACAAACCTGGGGCGCAGTATATTGCGCAACACGTTGGAAACTGCATGTGAAGGAATATTTTTAGCGTTTAATAAAAAACTTTCTCCTACTTTGTATACTTTTTCGTTACGCCGCCCCTTGCGGTCAGCTTGCTCCTTCTGCTTGTCTTGGCTTTCCGCCATGGCATCGCAGACGTGCCGTAAGACACTAAGGCGCGTCGATAAGAACTTATCGATGTGCTTTCGCACAGATACAGGGCTGACATTGGGGAATCCCCCCCCTCCAGCCCTGGGCCACACACACGTGGCGTTAATGGAACCCTCGGATTCACTAATCCGTTCACGTAAAGCGGTGTAAACCCCGTAGATGCATGTACCGAATTGTTGATAGAAAATTCAACCATCGGAAGGATCTCACTCCAACTCTTTGGAGAAACCGGACATAAACTCCGGAGAATATGCTCCACAACGCGATTAACGCGTTCTGTTTGACCGTCCGTCTGCGGATGATCCGCAGTGGACATAAGGAGCTTGGTGCCTAGCACCTTAAACAACGCTCCCCCGAATTGTCCCGTAAAACGGGAATCCCGATCCGACACAACGGAATCGAGTAGACCATGCTGTCGAAAGACACGGTATAGGAACACTTTCGCTGTTCCTTGTCCATCTATGGACTCTGGCACCGCCTCCAGGTGAGCCATCTTGCTCAAACGGTCTACAAAGAGCAATATGCCGGTGTTCCCGGCCCTATCCTTCGGAAAACCGAAGATAAAATCCATGCTAATGGATTTCCAACACTCCGTTGGAACCAATAAGCTCGCCAAAGGCGCAGCTGAACTTGCGGAGGGTTCAACCCTCTGACACGTCTCACAGGTGCGTATATACGCACCGACCCACTTGTACATGCTGGGCCACCAATATAAAGCGCTTAAAGATCTGTAGGTCTTATCTCGACCTAAATGACCCCCGGTAGGGGCGTCATGTGCCTCAAAGAGGACTCTATACTTCAGTTCCTCATCATGAGGAACTACCACCCGCGGAGTGTCCTCCGCGCTCGTGCTATAATATAGCAAACCGTCACAGTACCTGTAACGGTGTAAACGAGCTTTAGCTCGACTTGACAGGGTTGGATCAGACGAGCCAAAACCCTTTTCACCTAACGCGCCGATTAGCGCCGTACAATGTGGGTCTTTCTCATACGCCTGGCGTATGAGATCCACCACAGACGAGGTGATGAATGTCGCGTGAGCGAGCTCGTAATCGGGACGACGCGAGAACGCGTCTGCAAGCACGTTCTGCTTGCCAGGTTTATACTTAACCTCAAAGTTGTACTCCTCAAAAAGGAGAGCCAACGGGCCATCCGTTGCGAGAGATGAGGTGACTTTGTCGCTGTCCGTAAGGACGCCTGGTAGTATAAACCACGAACGGCTTTAAACCGAGTAGGCGAGCCCTAAATTTGACAAAAGCATACTTCATTGCAAGTAGCTCCTTGTCATGAACGGGATAATTCCGTTCCGCAGCTGTAAGCTGCCTCTACTCAAACGAAATTACGTGTTCCCTTCGTGCATCGTCTGCTTGTAACAAAGCACATCCGATTGCGAAATCGGAGGCGTCGCAGACGACACTAAATGGTTTCCCAGAATCTGGGAGATCAAGAACGGGAGCTTTTAACAAGCTCCCCTTAACCGCTTCAAAGCGTTTTGGTATTCGGTTTTCCAACACCAATCAACATCCTTCTTAAGAAGGTCGGTCAATGGCTTCGCCACATCAGCGTAGTTCTCGCTGTACTTGTGGAGATAGTTGGATAACCCAAGCCACTTCCGTAAATATCTAAGATTACAGGCGAAGGACACTTAATAATGACTTTCACCTTCACGGGATCCGCCCGCACTCCATCCTTACCGATGAAGCATCCGAGGAAAGGAATTTCCTTACCACAAATATACATTTGGATGCGTTCGCATATAGCTTATGCTCTCGCATACATTCGAGCACAGCTCGAAGGTGTATAAGGTGCGTCTGAACATCAGACGAGTCGCCTTCCGCGCGACTATGAACGAATATATCGTCGAAGTACGTCTGACCGTATTTCCTATGAGGGCGGAAGAGTTGAGTCACCAAGGGATTGAAAGTCGCTGGTGCATTTGAAAGCCCTTGTGGCATTATAAGCCACTCCCACAGCATGCCGCTAGGCGTGCTGACCGCTGTAAGAGGAATATCGGACGCTCGCATGAGCACCTGATAATACCCGTCCACCAGATCTAAGGCACTGTATACAGTACAGCCCGCCATTTTGTTTTGGAGTACATCCTTCCGAGGAATCGGAGTCTGCATGGGTACAGTAGCTGCATTCAGTTTGTTGTACGCATGCACAATGGCCACTTTCCGTTCGGTTTACGAACACAAAAAGTGGGAGATGAGTGGGGAGACTTGCTCTTCCTTACCATCCCTGCCTCTTCTTTCCCCTTGAAGAATGCGTCGATGACGTCGCATTGTTTCTTGGGGAGAAGCCGATGCCTAGTGACGCAGTATTTGGTTCCAGGAACCAAATCAATTTCATGTCGGACTCCCCGATCCGGTGGTAACCCCATCGGTGGGTTGTCACTAATGACATCTCCAAATTCCTTTAATAAGGAATGGTAAGGGTCCTCAGGATCCGCGAGGATCTTGAGGCCGCTTCGGGCATTCAATGCATGTTTGGTTTGCACCAAAACTGACTCGTCCATTGTGGATGAGGAGATCAACTCCCCTTCCGGACGTAACACGACAACCTCTTCGATTTCATCTGCTTTCAAAGCAGTTTCAAATTCGTTGAAGGACATCTCCTCCCACGAAAACAGTTCGCCTACCCCAGGCAACCGTTCCAGTCTTACGCCTTCTGTGACAACACCTGTCACACTATTCAGCATCCTATAGGACTGCTGACTACTGGCCTCGGGACTCATACCGACACCCAGATGGGGGGAGTCAACTGCCCCATCTATTGGAAGCGCCTCGCGCCTATCCACAGAGGTCTCTACCCCTGCCACTTGAGTCGTCTCACAGGAATCCACCTCTGTCAATGGCGACTTGCCAGTCTCACCTATATCGGCGTAGTCGGAATCACTTCCGACGTGCAAAAGAGACAAACTTCGGGTCTCTTCGCTTGGAAGCGCCTCGCGCTAAGCCACAGGGGTCTCTACCCCTACCACTGGAGTCGTCTCACAGGAATCCACCTCTGTCAATGGCAACTTTCCAGTCTCGCCTATAACGGCGTGGTCGGAATCATTTCCGACGTGCAAAAGAGACGAACTACGGGTCTATTTTCTTGGAAGCGCCTCGCGCTTAACCACAGGGGTCTCTACCCCTACCACTGGAGTCGTCTCAGAGGAATCCACCTCTGTCAATGGCGACTTACCAGTCTCGCCGTTAACGGCGTGGGGATTAACCGCCGAATCCCCCTCGTTAAGGAACTATTCCTTAACGCCATTGGGAATGATCATTTCAGACATCCCAATCTCTGGCATCTCACGCCAGAATCGCTTTTGCGATCGAGCAAAGGTGGGTTCATGACTCGCCAATGCTTCACCCGACCGCGGGTGCGTCGAGCCAATGGATTTAGACTTGCAGTCTATCCATGGATCGTGTCGTTCCAGCCACTTCATGCCCAGAATGAGGCCATACCTCGAGTCCAATTCCAGTACTAGGCAACTTTTTAAGCTGTAGAAGTTTTCAAACTTCAGCTTAAGGTCAATCGAGACCTTGGGTACAGAAACCTCTACGCCCGTCGCAAGACGGACCGTGACAACGTCACGAGAACGTGCCTCTAGGGCCTCGGCATACAGCCGGCTCTTCTGAACAGAAGCCCGTCTGATATAATTGTCAGACGCTCCAGAGTCTATCAAGACTCCTTTAGGCTTATCAAAGCCTTTCACGTCCGCAAGGACTACCAGCAAACCTGGCTGGTACACCAACTCGGTGCTAGAAAGCACCGCTTTTATCGGGGCTTTGTGCTGTCGTCCCTACCCTGGGGCCTAACAGCACTGAGGGGTCCCCCAGTAGGGCGCCCCGCAACTACTGGGAGCCGTCGTTTCCCGACGGCTTGGACAAGGGCTTTTCCCCACCCTTGGTCCCTTGTAGAGAGTGTCTCGCTGGGGATTTTTCGGACATCTGTTCCTCAGATGATCCGTGCTTCCACACAGGAAGCATCTCAGCGGCCCATGCCGCTGCAACATAGCTAAGAGCTCTGCCTCGAAGCTCTGTGAAAAAGAGTCAGATTGACTCTTAGCGGGAGGGTTTTCCTCCGCTTCGACCTGACTAAGGTCCATGGGTTCGGGACCCACCTTAGAGGAACGGAAGTTCCTCTCGGCGTTGAACGCCATCTTGAACGCCTCCCCCAAGGATTGGGGTCGACATCGAAACAATTCCGAACGTGCTGGCCCTTCTCTCAGGCCTCCCATGAAGACGGGGATGGACACATCGTCCGAATACGCTTTCGCGTACATCCCTGCCAACAGGGTCTTAAGTTCCTGGATATATGTCTCCATATCCCTAGTGCCCTGACGGCACCTCAGAAACGCCAGTTGATTCTGGAAAACCAGATTAGGCGTTGCGTACATGTCCATAAGCTCTGCTTAAGGACCTCCCTCCCAGGTTGGGAACACGTCCGTGACTGGCTACGAACACGTAAACGCCTATGTACGGGCTTTGCCCGTAAGATGGGTCAATGCAAGTCCCACTTGCAAGTGATCAGCGATCACACTCGCTGTGGCGAAGGCCGTTTCGACATCTCGCAACCACACGTAAAGGTTGTCACCCTTTTCCCCGTTGAACTCCTCTATTTTGAATGATAATGGAGGGCGCACCCCAGTGGAACGACCTCCACTACAACTCGCCTCATGAGCGATGAGGGCATTTACCCTTGCCTTTACGGCCTCAAGGCCCTGCTCCACTAGGAGCTTCATGCCTTCATCACCTATTAAGGGTAACAGCCTTTTAAAGGCTTCCTTCTGGACGAGGGACAAACTATCCCAATCGTCCTGATTCATCCTTTGCAGAGGATGCCTTAGTCGACCAACACAGGTGTTGGATTGACTACAAGTGCTACCAGATGTAGCCGGTGCGTATACGCACGATGCGGCCAGCGCACAGATGAAGACTCTTCCTTAAAGCGGTATCTACCGCTACTTAGCCAATACGCCCTTATAAAGGGCTTAGTAGGAGAGCTCTCCTACTCGTTGCCAAGATTCCCGGGTTAGTTTACTACTTAGCCTTAAACGGCTGAGTCCTCTTTACTGGGTGTAAGTAAAGATAGGGCTCCCTCTTACCTACGACACTCACTGCACGCGCGACCGGTCGAGGTCGCGCGTCTGCACTTTATAGTGAAATATAAACTGAATATATTTAATATGTAACTAGCCTAAATTAATTTAAACTAATGTAAACTATATGTAATACTAAGTAGAATATACCCAATTCGTACCTAGCTAAAATGTTATGTACAAACCTGTGTACCGACACGTGGATGGCTGACACACCACCACCCAAGGGCTCATGGCCTCATTGGTTAAAATAGTCAATGGTTCGAAACCTTTCAAACCGGTCAATACTGACCTCAACCGTAGTGTACTCATGTACACCAACACTAAATGTAACTCAAATGTAACCCCGTTACAATAAGACTCTATAATAAGTCCCGTTATTGGGCCCAATTATAACACGCTTTACGACAGCCGCCCCTGATCCTCGTCCCAGCCGTACAGCGGTTGGGGCGAGGGTCGATCATGCCGTTAGATATCGTGGATCATGCTACCGTTGGTCGGCTTGTCCACCATGACGTCATCGGCCAGGTGATAATCACCCATCAATCTGCCTTCCCTTTCTCCAGCCGATCAGGTCCCGTTTTATCAGGCTGTTGCTGTTAGTGGTACGCCCCTCGCGATCCAACTTTCACCCTTCACCAACCGCATCATCTGCGATCAAGCTGTCTCGATCAGGTATTCCTGCATGTCCATCATGCAAGCGATAACGGAAGGCACCCCGGCAAACACCACCGACACTCCTGCCCTGGATCGGGCCGCAGCTGATCAGGCGATCGCTGCTATCAATCGGGCTTACAGCTTGCAAGAGGCTCTACACGCGCGTGATGATCATATCGCCACGTTATCTGACTCGCTCGCGATGAGTGACGACACTGTCACGATGCTTCGGCAGCAGTTTGCTCGTGCCAAACCCGCTGTAGTGGAGCGAGATGTCGCGATCAAGCGGGACGCCTTCGAACAGCTCAAGCAATTGCGTGATTTCGTCTACACCACAGTCAATGATCTCCAGACCAAGTTGAAGACCATCGAAAGCGCTTTGGCCGATCAAGAAAAACTCATGGTCGGTCAGCGCGCACAGATCCGGGATCTGGAAGGCCGTCATGCCCGTGATAGGTATTTGCGATCGGTGCATGAAGACACCATTGCTGATCAAGCGCGGGGGTTGGATCAACTTCAGCAGAGCCTAGCCAAGTTACAAGAAGAATACGATCGGGCTGCTTCTGGGAATCAGCGCTTGTTCGAACAGGTTTTCAGGCTCACCGTCGAGATTGATAGGCGCAAACACCAGTATAATCGCCTTCGGAAGAAGAACAAGTCCAATTGCCTGAAAATGGACGAGTATACTGCCATCATGGCCCTGGCGCAGGAACTATCTGATCGGTTCAAGGGAGTGTCTGACCTCCAAACTGAGCTGGACGATCTGCACGCCGCATATTCTCAGCTGGAGAACGAAAATTCCGCCATGCAATGCCGCTTCGATCAAGTTTCCGTAGAACGCGACACGTTGCGCCATCAACTGCAGGAGGTTCAGGGCGAAGTCACACAGTTGCGCTCGTTTCACTGGGACCTTCAGCGTCTCAGTTGGCTGGTAAGTCGGATGCAGATCACACCAGTTATCCGCACCCCTTCGGCGGGTTCTGATCAAGCTACACCGCCAGCGGGCCTTACTGACCCTCCTGACGGCTCGATCAGCCGCGCCGCCCCTTCGCCTAAAAGGCGTACTCAGCGTTCCCGATCCTCCTCTCGGTTGAAGCGTCCACGCCTCCTTTCTCCTATTTCGAGGCGAAGACGGAAGACGATGATCCCCCAAGTCCTGATCAGGACGATGAAGGCGGATTTCCTGGACCGATCGCTTCTATTCCTTCCACTCCTACAATTAGCGAGTTCGGGAGCGAGGATCTACCTTATCAAGTCACTGCCGGGTCTCTTTTTCCGCGTACGGGTGATTTCCGGACGTTGATCGCGGTATCTGATGATGCCAGTGACGCCGACATCCTGCCGTGGACTCCGCATCAGCTTGGTGGGTTTGATCTGCGTAACCTCAAGGCCCAAGTGGTCTTTGACTACTTGTCCCGCCCGGCAGGATGGTTGTTCCCGGCTTCCGTGCACGCCCCTCCGGCTGATTCATGGTCCAGTCATTTAATCACCAACCGGAAGTGGAGCTGCTGTATTCTCAATGCCCTTGGGGAGTTTTCATGACCATGTTGCCGCCCCTTTCTTTTCGCTCAGTCGGCTGGTTCGCTGACTTTGAGACAAAGTGCCGGTCGTTTCTCGAACATCACGCGCTGGCGATCTGGGAGTCGACGCATTATCTCCCTATCGCTAAAGGCCTTCGCGAGACGGATGACTTCTTCCGGAATTACTACAACAGTCGCCGCCAACGCAGAAGTCGTGCCGGAGCGACCTGGAAGAGGGTCGTGGATTTCGTCCTGCGGGGGATGATCGACGTAAGATGTGATCTCGACATTTTCCTGGACCCGTCGATCACCCATTGTGCTCGCAACCGTCCTTTAAAGTATGACCCGGACGATGATGGGGCGTGGTACCCAGGGTTCCTCTCGGACCCGCCACCCCGGACCCTATTGGACGCTTTGAAGGAGGTTGATACTTTTGAACCTTGGCGGGTTCAATATCGTTTCTCCCCTGAAAACCACCCTGGCCGTAAAATCCCTCGGATTCGTCGCAAGTTCTTTGGGTCTAGTTAATCAGTTTATCGTTCCGCCCTTAATCAATAAGCATTCTTGATCATTCCATTTCCACTGTGCTTCTTTACTTCCCAATGCATGATATAAACCGGTATTCTGTCATCTTATATTTTGTTACTCCATCACCTTGTCTCGCAATATCCATCGTAAACACATCACCTCAAGTCATTTATCACTTCTTCATCCATTGTGAGTTTCGTCAATCATCTTTCTTCAATCGTTAATTATTCGATCGTAATTCCATGATCAGTCTGCCGATCACGCATTAGTTGGACTCTTCGTCCACTTGCATCACGTCAAACCGATGTCGGTTGATTCTTTTCCTCTCGAAGTCCTTGATTAGAGCATCACAGTTCAAGTCTGCCTCGTCTACCCACTACGGCTCACCATAACCCTTCCAGTAGACTTGATATTCGCGTAACGTTCTTCCATACCTAGTTTTTCGACCACATCGGACATCGGCAATACGATCAACTTCAAATTCATCTGGATCCAGCGTCCTTTCCCAGCTATCTTCGGGTAACAAAGATTCATCGAAGTCAAAACGATCCTCTATCCCAGCTGTTAGTGCAGTAGTAGGGCGATCTGGGAATAACTTGACCAATTTCAACTTGGACAGATGCACTACTGGGAACATACGATAGTCAGTGCCAGCCGTAACCAGTCTCGCCGCATGATTACCGATTACCTCATCGACTCTGAAGGGTCCATGCCACATGTGCGCCAGTTTCTTCGCGAAAACTTGTTTCATCAAGGTATAACCAGACCCTTGATCCAGCTTCGATCTTGTGTGGTGTCACTTGATCATTGTGCTTTTCAGCTCGCTCAGCCACCGCTTGATGCAATCGAGCGCTCACTTGATCACGGGCGTAACGATAGTACTTTTGCAGCTTATATCTCCACCGTCGAGCATCCCGGTCTTTACGCCGATCCGCCCAGTTGCAATGTCGATTCCAACGATGATCGTGGGTCCCACCCATACGCCAAATAAAATGGCGTTTCACCAAGAATGCGATCGGGGGTCGAGTTCAGCGCGAATACCAGCCGCTCTGCATACAAGCTCCAATCTTTCTGGCCGGCATCTGCTACATACATCTTGATTGATTGCGTGATCGTCTGAACCATCCTCTCCGCCTTACCATTCGCCTGTGGACGGTATGCCATAGTGGCACTCTGACGTTGTCCCACGATTTTATTGAGCGCGCTAAATACTTCCGACATAAAACCTGGTTCACGATCGTGCCGGAGCACTTCGCTAGCCCCGAATCGTCGAAACACACACTCTTCATAATTTTCGGCAACTTTATGCGCTGTGCGAGACGATCCAGCTTTCGCGATCACCATACCCGTGAACAGATCCGTCCAAATCAGCAGTTCAGTATGTCCATCCGTCGATCGGGGTAGTGACGGGATATGATCCATGGCTATCACTTGGAATGGGTACGTAGCCTCGATATTCCCCGGCGACATGCCCTTGATCGTAGGTTTGCCCTTCCCCGTCTCGCAATCTACGCATTGTCCGACAAACCTTTGTACGCTTCGGAATAGACCACGCCAATGGAAGTATCGTCTGATCCTCTGATATGTACGCCTTATTCCTTGGTGTCCTCCTTCCAAGCCCACATGATAGTGGTGGAGGACATCTGAATGTAGGGTCTCGGGTAAGACCAGCTTAATCGAAAGGTGCCGATCGTCTTGATCATCTCTGTCATCGTTGGCTTTTCTTTTAGCCATGTTTCCACAGTAGATCAGCAATCCTTGTTCATCGACATCCTAGTTGTCAGCAATTTCCGCGAAGTCCTTAACTTCGTCTGCGCTCAATTGTGAGACGTCACCATACAGATAACTTCGCAAATCATGAATCCATTTCTCTTCGTCCTTTGCCTTTTTCACCCGTTCCGCCCTTATCCCGGCTATAGATATATCGGGCCATGTTGAAGGTCTCGGCTGATGTAGGTTGCGTGATCGTGTCATCACTAGTACTTGCGGGGCAGTGGGATCTTCATTCCACGTGATCACTTCCGGCAACCTGTTGACATCGGTCAATGCCTCCAGCTGTTTCAGGACATCGATTTCAAATCTTGTTCCACCCTGCATAGCCCTAGTGGTGATGTGATCTGCACTCTTATTCCACTCTCTTTTGACATGCACTAGATCATGATCCGACCATTCGCGAAGGAGATTAAACGCACGCTGTTGAAACACTTTCAATCTCGTAGCTTTACACTCTATTTCGCCGCGCATTTTCCGGATCACTAAATTCGAATCTCCACACACGATCATCCTTCCTTTGGGTTATCTCGACAGTAGGTCCAAATTTAAAAGCAATCCATGGTATTCCGCTTCGTTCACCGTGATATCAGGTGCATGATCGGCTACCGCGGTCTTAATCTCCCACTCCGGTAATTTCCATACGATAGCGCTGAACGCACCTACACGTCGCTTGACACTTGCACATCCATCGAAACTAATCACGTAGAGTTCTTCGCCTTTTCCGACCGTAGGAGGTGGAACTTCAATCATCTGCCGCGGCTGCTTTTTCGGTGCGATTGCAATCAGTGCCTCATCGATTTCGGTGCGAGGAGTGATACTTGCAGCTAACGCCCCTAGTACCTCCTCTTCTCCATGTACACATTTCTTGATTTCGAGGTCCCATTGTGATAAGATCTCAGCCCATCTTCCCAATCGTCCGTCTAACCCGTTGGGTGTTAGTAACCATTTCAGCGTGGATAAACGTGACAAGACAGTGATCGTCTTTCCGACCAGCATCGTGAAGTAAACATCTAAAACCCGCAGAAGCGCCAGAACTTCCTTTTCGACGGGGCTGTAGTTCAGCTCACCGTTCTTCAACGTTCGGCTGGCGAATGCACCGGGACAAAACACTTGATCATTCTCTTGCACCAGCGCGGGGGGATACCGCCCACTTGCTGGTGTAAACCACGATTACTGGCGCTTTGTTCTGATCAAAGTGGCGCAGGGTTGGAGCTTACGCTATCTTCGCCTTCAGCATGCTGAATGCTACTTTTGCCCTGATTAATCGATCACCTTCCTGATCCATATTCTCCTTGCTCAACGATCGGCTTTTTAACTCTTGATAATCCGTTTCCCTTAATTCGTAGAGCACAGCGGCGTAGATCGAAAAATCTTTAATAAATCGACGGTAGTAGTTCAAACTCCCCAAAAACGATTGCATGGCCCGTAAGGTGACAGGGAAACGCAAATCAATCAGATCATCCAAAATTTTTGGATTTGTTTCCAAACCTCGGCTAGAGACATGATGCCCTAAATAGGGAACTTCGCTTCGCCCCCAGTACGATTTGGCCACGCTGATTGATAAATTCCATTGATCGCACTTTTCCAATAAACGCTGCACCTTGTCACACAGGGTAGTCCAAGTACGTGCAGGGATCAAAATATCATCGATATATGATCGCCGCTGCAGAACAGACGGGCCCGGGGTTTGGTCGGGCTCTCCCACCGTAAATACATCATCCGATTCGATTCTTCAGCACCGTCCTTAACCTTGATATACCCATATAATAAGTTATCAATCAACCGCTGGTAGATTTGCGGAGCATTCTTTAGGCCAAAAGGCATCCTATTCCATTCAAACAATACAAACGGAGTGACAAACGCCGAAATCTGACGGGCTCGATCGGTCATAGATACGACCCAAAAACTACTCGCCATATCCAAAGAGCAAATCCACAACGCTTTATCCAAATCTTCGAGTAGATCAGAGATCAGGGGCATTGGATATACCATCAGGCGCGTGAGTTGATTCACCGCGCGATAGTCGATAGATAGGCGAATATCAACCCCGTTCTTTTTCACAATGATGACTATAGGTGATGCCCAGGGTGACATAGACGGTTCAATGATCTTGGTATCCAATAGCCCTTTGATCAAAGCCGATAACTTCTCGCGAAATTGTGGAGCTACCTTACGACACTTTTGGGCGATCGGGCGCGCATTGCCTACATCGATATCACAAACAACTCCACGTGCAGCAGGAGGTAGAGCGTTCCCTTTCCAGATCAACAGATGTTTCTTCGCCCAAATTATATCGCGAAGCTGGTCAATTTCTTCTGCCGTGTTGACCAAGGGGTCTCCGACTATCAAATCATCTTTAGTCACCTCTTCGGTACTTGCGGACACTTCAGGCAACGTAGCAAGCTGCTTTTCCAATTATTTCACATACAAATCTCCGCCTTCATGGTAGCAAACTTGATCATCGCTAGGGGTTACACCAAATTCGCTAGGATCGACTGAGAGAGAGTGGTCACGTGTATCTTGACCAGGCGTATCTCTTGTAACAGGTTGTTCAACTCCATGATTTAAGGTCGGACCTTTCGTCCCCGGCTCCTGATTTCACCGCTCTTGC
The DNA here is from genome assembly GCA_026184515.1 of Peronosclerospora sorghi. Taxonomy (NCBI): domain Eukaryota; phylum Oomycota; class Peronosporomycetes; order Peronosporales; family Peronosporaceae; genus Peronosclerospora; species Peronosclerospora sorghi. Next base: position 1,655,032 of record CM047584.1, on the reverse strand, counting down.
ACCTCTTGCACCTTTTGCGACCCTCCGGTTACCAATGCCACAGATGTGACGATCGGGTCCGTTGGACGCACTAAAATACTTCGAGGAGTAGGATACTCCTTCCTCTCGACTAGGAGACCTTGATCGACAATTTCTTGGTCGTCATTCACGGAATCGGTAGACGCTTGATACGCGAGATTTTGCCACTCCTTGTAACGATTAGACCCTATCGAAACAAATCCAGGGCAACGGGGCACATCATCTTTGTTCATCCAGATGCCTAAAATCGTCTGATCTTGCACGATGATCGATGATCAAAAACGTTCGTAAGACGCAGGTATCGCAAATTGCCCACGCCCCTCGTGATAGTGGGGACCCAATCTTTTCCACTAGTAATCCACAACTTTCGAGATCGCTGTTCATAAATTCGAACCTCGGCAGATCGTCCTACTGGACTCTGTTCGTACTGATTGAGTTTCATATAATTACCACTCGATCCATACAGCTGTCGGTGCCCCTCCAATAGGGATGATCACCTTATCAGGCAAACTTAGCGCATCGTGGGCGATGTCTAACCGAACACCAGCTGGTATCATAAAATCCATACCCAGTATAGCATCTTTACCAACAAGCCTGGCCACCCATGCAAGGAAATAATAGACCAACGAGCCTGCTAACGTAATCTTGATTTTAGTGCGCCTTTCCGTGAGGTATGCACTTTCTCCAATGCCGACACATTCTTGCTTTTGACTCGTGTCGATCTTACAAATCACCTTACGAGCAAAGGTTGAGTCAATGATCGACACTTCAGCACCAGAATCAAATAATAGCGTGGCACGTTCGTTATTGATTTTACCACTCGCCTTGGATTGTTTAAACCATTTCTTTGGCGAGTGGTATTTCCAATATCCGCCCGATTCACCTGGAAGTAGATCGACCTCCATGATCACCGGGGACCGAGAAAACTCATCGATATGGAAATTAGCCAAGCGTGGTAAATCAGGCTGATCACATTTATCATTATCTCTTTCTGCTGCTTGATCAGCCCTCTTCTTATCCACATATGCAAAAATACACAAACCAGAACGCCCGTCTCGTACCAGATTCCAACCTGGAGAGCGTCTTAGTTTAACAAATCTTCAGCTTCATTGGGCAGCATTCCAGCATGCTTGGTGGGATTGTACTACTGGCGGATGCGGTTGTAAAACTCTTCCATAGGGCACTTGCCCGCATCGTGAACTTCGCCGCATGCTCGACAGACGTATAAACAATGATCGGTCGGATGTCCCTTCTTACCACACTTGAGACAGGTCAGGCGCTTCCAGCAACGAAGGTTATCGTGCCCGATCGACCCACAATGACTGCATTTCTTCACCGCCCCTTGATCGACTGCACTTGTATCACTTCGATTACCCGATCGGGAATCGCTAGGCTGATCGAGCACCCCTGGTTGGTCGCGTATAGCAGCAATCATGTAACGGCGCTGATCTCCATCGCTTCCACTGTCGTCGGCACTTGATTCTTCACTTCCAGGCTACACCTTGATCGCGCATACTGCTTAGGGCTTTCGCGCTGGGGCCGGTGCCCGATCATCGCCGAATTTCTGGCGGAATCGGCTGGTACCTACCGCCGCTGTTGGCTGGTACCACCTATTGCGTGCATACGCCCGCAACGTCTCTTCTAAGTCCGTAGCGGTATACAACCGCAAAAGTGCCAGTTGATCAGCGAGCTCGCGATTGGCCAATGTATCCAGAAAACGCTGCACGTGCTCACGTAAGGTCGTAGGCGATCGATCCCTGATCGGCAACTTGGCTCTCAGTCCCGCCACATTCAACCGGTGCAGATATTCGATAGGGCTCTCATCTGATCGCTGCTTCGTGTAATAATACTGGCGGGATGCCTACTGACCACTTCCACAGTATTGAACTTCAAACTCATCCACAAGATTTTTCCAACTTGATCGAGTGCTTCTACTCAGCTGGCGATGCCAGTTGCGCGCAGGTCCTTTTAATAGATCTCCCAAGATCAGACACTTTTCATGATCAGAATCTTGATCACGCATAAATGCTGACTTGAGGCGACTAATCCAATTCAGTTCTTGATCTTCATCCCCTTCCTTTCCCAAAATTCTTTTAGATCACTGATCGCAGACATCCGAATCCTGGGAATCGTCTGTTGATCAGGCATCCCAGTGTACGCGGACGCAACGGTGGCTCGTCGTGGTAGTGTGATCGGCTCATCTGGGTCAATGTACTCGCTCTGGGATCGGTGATCATGGAACGAATATACCGATTCCATGTCAACGTCCTTGACCGTTGCCGATCTTTCTGGCTTCGAGTGCTGCTGACGCATTGAATGCACAGATTCCATGTCAACGTCCTTAATCGACGCAGCTCTTCCTATCTTTAGCTGGAGGTTTTTCCCGCCGACGACTCCAGGTGTCAGCTTGCGTCTTTACTCAGCCAGAAACTTATCCATAGCCTTATCAAAGAATGTTTACAGATGTGGACTTTGTGATACTTGATCATTTTCTGCTTTGATCGATTGAGGTTCCATCTTGATAGCCGAAAACTTGGATTTATCCTTCTGGCAAACTGTCATCCTGGTGATCTTGGGCTCTATACTCCCGGCACTACTCGACTCCGCTTCAAATTCATCACCTTCAGAAGGGGAAGATTCGTAGCACCATGATCCCGTGTGTTCTGCAGCGTTGTTTGACGGACCTGCTTCAATCTTCAACGGAGAGTGCGAGGGTTCCAACTTAGTTGTTTGGCTCACGATAGGTGGTAATAGATGAAACAACTGCTGGGTAGCTTCTGACAGATCTTCTGGATCCTGATCAAACACCTCTTCAGCATCGTAGGCGCCTGTCTTCAGACCTGCCTGCTTGATCAGGCGTGTTAGCCTCAGTACGATCGTGAGCTTGTCCCTCCCATCCGTAACTGGCTGATCGACTGGTCCGTTCAGCTCCCGCTGATCATGACCCCAAGTAGGCTCATGATCGAATTCGTCAATAAGAAATCTTCCAGTTTTCCTTTATAAACCTTTCGGTAAAACGTCCTCACCAGATCGGCTTCCGTTGGTGGTGTACTTGATCGACTTTCGTCGCTCTCCGACCCAGGCGCCTTCATCAACACCTTCGGCTGGTCAGTCTTGTAATAATCGCCACCGGATCCCAATCCGGATCATTATACACACATATATTTGGCGGATCATAACTTACGTTATGATCCGCATGGTATCCCGAAGGAGCCTCGGGAGGTGGTTGAGGCTTCTCCTCCTTTATCTCATCAAGATACCTCCCCAGGTCCTGATGATCATCATTTCCTTTCTTCTTCAGGCATGACGACGACGAACTGCCTTCCATCGTCACAACCTCCTCCTCCTTTTCCACCTTTATCTTTACTTCTGCTTCCGCTTCCGTTTTCACTTCCACATCAGCGCCGTCTTGCGTAGAATCGCGGTAATATCCCGCGTCGCCCAAAGATCCGGGCATGCGCACCATTGTGGTGGAGCGGCTGATCAAAGTTTTTGACGCTTGATCAGGCGGTACCACGGCGCCCGGACTGCCGACTAACGAAGGGGGTCCTCCGGTTGTCCTTGGCTGCTTGCGTTTCTGCTCACCTTGTGTACCCGACGGCTTAGGTGTGGGTCGCTCTCCAGGTGGCGGGGATGTAGACACGGCAATTCCTTGATGCAATATTGGGGAACTTGTCATGAGTCGATCGAGGTGCTGATCAGACGTGATCCGGTGTCATCGAGCTCAAAACAGGTGCGAACAGGTTTGATCAGCAGTGATCCGGCTTGGGCAGGCACCGAAAGTCGTTGATCAGCTGTGATCAGGCTTGATCAGGTTTAACCAGGCACCAAAAGTAGTTGATCAGCAGTGATCAGACTTGATCAGGCTTGATCAGGCACCAAAAGTAGTTGGTCAGCGGTTATCAGACTTGATTAGGCTTGATCAGACACCAAACGTAGTTGATCAGCGGTGATCAGACTTGATCAGGTGCCAACCGTCGCGCAGGTACAAGTTGGTGCGGTCTGCGAGTTGTTGATCGCGGGTCACGAGCTGCAGAGTGTCGATCAGGTGTTGATCGGCGAAGGGGGTACTTGATCAGGCAGTGGAAGTCTTCACTGCCTGATCACAGAGCCTCTAGAGTCTTAAACAGCTAAAAGAACACCCAAATATTTGTATTCCTAGCCTAGACCTACGAGGAGGGGAATAAATCTCACTTAATCCACCTAGAGTTCCCGTGGGGCGCTTACAACATCCAAACCCTAGGGGCCAAACGTAAACCAAACGCGGAGAGGTGAGAGCACTGCTCAATCACACTCCCAAAACCAAAAAACCCTATACAGTAGAACCGCTGACACAGCGGGCGGAATTGCGGGGTGAGTTCTTGACACTCTACGCCTGCCGGTGGGCCAAAAAAATGCACTAGGTGCTCCCGCCCGGGGCGTAGAGATGCGTAGAGGTAGGGGAGGCGCAAAGGTGCTGTCCCTGCAGTGTCCAAAGGGGTTGAACACAAAAGGAGAACTTTATTATTTCTTAAATCCTAAGAACTACCATTTCCTAATATCCACCAATCAGAACTACCCGTTCCTGCGTCCTCCGTCGACCAGTCGACCTGATTTATCCGTCGTCCGTCGCTGTTCGTCGGTGTTCGCTGAGTACCTGTACGTAATCGTCCCATCTTCCTATGCCCTGTCTATGTCCCGACTATGTGCACCACGGTTGTACACGCAACTGTATACGCCGTGGTACCCACAATCGTATACTATTACGTACCCGATTTTTGTCCGTAATCGACCCCCCTAAATTAGGCCCAATAATTAGGCCCTATAATAAGGCCCGTTATTGGGCCCAATTATAACACGCTTTACGACAGAGTTGTTTGTGACATTGACGTAGGCAACGCGAGACCGATCGATCACAATTGTCGGAAGGTCGCTCCACAATTTCGCGAGAAGTTATCAGCCTTGATCAAGGGCTATTGGCAACGAAGATCATCCAGCCATCGATTTCACCCTGGGCATCACCTATAGTGATCATCGTGAAGAAGAATGGGGTTGATATTAGATTATGTATCGACTATCGCGCGGTGAATCAGCCCACGCGCCTGATGGTATACCCAATTCCTATGATCTCTGATTTGCTCGAAGATTTGGACAAGGCGTTGTGGTTTTGCTCTTTAGATATGACAAGTGGCTTTTGGGTCGTGTCTATGACCGATCGAGCACGTCAGATTTCGGCTTTTGTTACCCCGTTTGGATTGTTTGAATGGATCCAGATACCCTTTGCCTAAAGAATGCTCCTCAGATCTACCAGCGGTTGATCAATAATGCATTGTATGGATATCTTAAGGTTACCGACGGTACCGATCTAGCCAAGTCAACTGATGTGTTTAGCACGGGAGAGCCTGATCAAGCACAAGACCCGTCTGTGTTGCAAGAACGATCATATATCGATGATATTTTGATCCCTGCACCTACATGGACGATCTTGTGTGATAAAGTGCGGAATCTATTGGAAAAGTGCGATCAGTGGAACTTGTCGATCAGCGTGGCTAAATCGTACTGGGGGATAAGTGTAGTGAATTTCCTTACTTAGGACATCACGTCTCTATCCGTGGTTTAGAAACAAATCAAGAATCTGGATGATCTAATAAATTTGCCTTTTCCTGGTACTTAGCGTGATATTCAATCGTTTTTGGGAAGTCTGAATTACTATAGCAGATTTATTGAAGACTTCGCGATCTATGCTGCAGTACTGTACGAGTTACGAGAAACGGACTATCAAGAATTAAATGGTCGATCATCGATCAATGAGAATCCGGATCGTGAATATGATCGAGTGATCAGGGCGATAGTGGCATTCAGTATGCTGAAGTCGAAGATCGCGTCAGCCCCAACCCTACGCCATTTTGATCAAGCCAAAACACCGGTGATCGTGGTTTATGCTAGCAAGTGGTCAGTGTCTGCCGCGCTAGTGAAAGAGCATGATCAAGTATATTGCCCCATCGCATTTGCGAGTCGGACACTGAAGAGCGGTGAGCTGAATTACAGCTCCGTCGAAAAAGAAGTTTTGGCTCTTCTGCGAATTCTGGACGTCTATTTTACGATGTTGGTCGGAAAGGCGATCACTTTCCTGTCACTTCGATCCACGTTGAAGTGGTTATTAACATCCAACGGGCTAGACGGACGATTGGGGAGATGGGCTGCGATCTTGTCACAGTGGGACTTGGAGATCAAGAAATGTGTGCATGGAGAAGAGGAGGTACTAGGGACGTTATCCGCAAGTATCACCCCTCTCACCGAAATTGATGAATCCCTGATCGCGATCGCACCGAAAAAGCAACCTCGGCAAATGATTGAAGTACAACCTCCCGCGGTTGAGAAAGGCGAAGATCTGTACGTGATCAGTTTCGATGGATCTGCTAGTGTTAAGCGATGTGTCGGTGCGTTTGGTGCTATTGTGTGGAAATTGCCGCAGTGGAAGATCATGATCGCGGTTGCTGATCATGCACGTAACATCACGGTTAATGAAGCCGAGTACCATGGATTGCATCTAAGTTTGGATCTACTGTCGCTATATCCCAAAGGAAGGGTGATCGTGTGTGGAGACTCGAATTTGGTGATCATGCAAATGTGTGGTGAAATAGAGTGCAAAGCACCGCGACTGCACATATTGTAGCAGCGTGCGTTAAAACTCTTTCGCGAATGGCCTGATCACGATTTGGTGCACGTTAAAAGAGAGTGGAACAAGAGTGCCGATCACATCACCAGTACGGCTATGCGGTATGGAACACGACGTGAGATTGTCGATGTCACCGACTGGAAGAATTAGCCTATCTCAACAGATTGTCTGGGGAAATCACTTGGAAGGAAGATCCTACTACCCCGCAAGTACTAGTGATGACACGATCACATAACCTACATCAGCAGCGACCGTCAACATGGCCCGATATATCTATAGCCGGGATAAGGGTGGAACGTGTTAAAAAGGCACAAGACGAAGAGAGGAGGATTTGTGATTTGCGATGTTACATGCATGGTAACGTTTCACAACTGAGCATAGACGAGGTGAAAGATTGCGCGAAAAATCGCCGACAACTATGATGTTGGTGATCAAGGGTTGTTGATCTACTGTGGAAATATGGCTAAAAAGGAAAAACAAGCTATGATCAAGATGATCGAGACAATCGACACTCTTCGATCAAGATGGTCTTACCTGAGACCCTACATGCAGATTTCTTCCATCATTATCATGTGAGTTTGGAAGGAGGACATCAGGGTATAGGGCGTACATATCAGCGAATAAGACGAAATTTCATTGGCGTGGTTTATTTTGCAGCGTGCAACGATTTGTTGGGCAATGCGTAGATTGTGAGACGGGGAAGGGACAACCTACGATCAAGGGTATGTCGCCGGGAAACATCGAAGCTACGTACCCATTTCAAGTGATAGCTATGGATCATATCTCGTCGTTGCCCCGATCAACTGATGTACATACAGAACTGCTGATCTGGACTGAACTGTTTACTGGTATGGTGATCGCGAAAGCCGGATCATCTCGTACAGCACAGAAAGTCGCCGAGAACTACGAAGAGTGTTTATTTCGTCGATTTGGAGCTACTGAGATGATCAGGCATGATCGAGATCCCGGTTTTATGTCCGAATTATTCGTGCGTTCAACAAGATCGTGGGACAACTACAGAGTGCCATTATGGCGTACCGTCCACAAGCGAACGGAAAGGCGGAAAGAATGGTGCAAACAATCACACGAGCGATCAAGATGTATGTATCTGACGTCGGTCAGAAGGATTGGAGCTCGTATGCAGAACGATTGGTATTTGCACTAAATTCGACCCCTGATCGGATCCGGGGAGATACACCATTTTTTGGCGTATGGGTGGGATCCGCGATCATAGTTGGAATCAATGTTGCAACTTGGTGGAATTCGGCGTAAAGATCGTGATGCTCGTCGGTGTAGATATAGGCTGCAGAAAGACTACCTTTAAGCCCGTGATCAAGTGAGTACTCGATTGCACCAAGCCATGGATGATCGAGATGAAAGGCATAATGATCAAGTGACACCGCACAAGATCGAAGGCGGATCGAGGGTTTGGTTATACCTCGATCGGGTGAAAGAAGGGTTTGCGAAGAAACTGGCGCATATGTGGCATGGACCTCTCAGAGTCGATGAGATCATCAGCGATCATGCGGCAATATTCATTACTTCCGACACCGACTATCGTATATTCCCTGTGGTAAACCTATCCAAGTTGAAATTGGTCAAATAATTTCCATATCGACCTACTACTGTGCTAGCAGCTGGGGTAGAAGATCGTTTTGATTTCGATGAAGATTTACTACCCGAATACATCTGGTAAAGGACCCTAGAGCTGGACGAATTTGAAGTTGATCGCATCACTGATGTCCGATCTGGTCGAAAGACTAGGTATGGCAGAGCGTTACGCGAATATCAATTCTATTGGAAGGGTTATGATGAACCGTCATGGGTAGACAAGGCAGATCTGAACTGTGATGCTCTGATCAAGTACTTCGAACGGAAGATGATTAACAGGCATCGGTTCGACGTGATGCAAGTGGACGAAGAGTCCAACTAACGCATGATCGAAAAACTGACTACGAAATTATGATTGAAGGACTCTTGATTGGAGAAGATCGATTGACGAAACTCACGATTAATGGAGAAGTGACGATTGACTTGAAGTGGTGAATATATGATGTATATTGTGTGATATGGTGACGAAACAATGGCAGATGAGCCGAAGGAAGATCGATTTTGTATATACATGAAAAATGACGAAGCAACAAGTGGGAATGGTATGATCAAGAATGTTTATTGATTGAAGAAAAAAAGCGATCAACTAGTTAGACTGGTCCATAAAACTTACGGCAAAGGCGAGGGATGTCCCGGTCGGGATGATTATCAGGAGAAAGGCGATTCTGGACCCGTCAATGTTCATCGCCGTCGACTTTTTTTACGCAGCGCATCCTGTAAGATCCGAGGTGGTGGGTCAGATAAGTACCCCGGGTATCATGAACCATCATCAGCTGGAGAATACTTCAAGGCGCGGTTCCAGGCGCACTGTGAAATCGACGGGTCCAAGAAAATGTCGAGATCACATACACCGTCGATCATGCCCTGAAACACGAACGCCACCAGCTTCTTCCATAACGCTCCTGCACGACTCCTGCGCTGACGTCGACCTTCGTAATACTCACGAAATAAGGCGTCGCGCTCCCTGAGGCTTCGATCTATTGGGAGATAATGAGTAGACTCTCAGATAGCTTGCGCATGATGGTCCAGGAACGTCTGGTACCTCGCTTCGAAGTTACCGAACCAGCCGACCGAGCGGAACAAGATGGGTGGCAACATCTGTTTGAAAAACTCCCAGGAGCATCGCGCGTATAGCAGCTCCACTTCCGACTGGGTGATCAAGTGACTAAGCCACCGGTCAGTTGATAGAGTGTCGATTGCAGCTGGAAAAAAACATCACACGGGGCGTGTCAAGTAGTCAAAGACCACGTGTACTGAGACGTTGCCCAGATCGAAGCCGTCAAGCTGATACGGGTTCCACGGCAAGATGTCCATATCTTGTGCACCATCAGGCACCAAGATCAGCGACTTGTATGTACCCGTGCGAGGGAAGAGGAACCCAGCAGAGTCTTGATTGAGCGTAGTTTCACTCGCGAGCTCGCCTATCGTGGGGATCGATACAATCTGTGTATTGATCGATGTAGGAGAAACACCTTGATCGTCATCTGGATGATCGGGACTGAGCGAACGATCATCATCTGATTTCTCCTAGGAGTAGGAGGGACTTGAGGATGTCGCTTGGACCGAGGTGTGGATTGTGAACGCTGAGCACATCTCTTGAGAGGAGAAGTGGGCCGAATGAGAGAATCTTCTGGTGAATCACCCTGAGGGTCAGCAGACGAGCTTGCAGCTTGATCAGAACCTGTAAAAGAGGCTCCTGCAAACAGGGGAGATCTGCATCTGCAGCACCGCACCAGCCAACACATATTGGAGGTGTGAGTGGTATGAACGCAATTGCGCAGCTTCATCTTGAGCACGTCGCGACTCGTCGCGATGTGCGTCACGATCTGCGGATATGTGACTGAGGCGGCGCCGTGCTGTCGAAAGTTCCGCCTGCAACTTGGAATTCTTGGCACGAAGATCTTCCAGCTCGGTCTTACTGGCCGAACCCCATCGAGGAGATCACGTAGCTCGTCAACATGGGCTACGGCAGTTACGTAATCATCCATCATCAAAAAATTGGCTTCATTCTCCTCCCGGATGCGATCACGTTGACTCTTGCGTTTGTAGGCCTTGGAGGTGAGCTTGATCACCTTTGCGATCAAGCGCTGGTTCTTGGAAATGTCATCATCATGTTCCTTTTGCAGCGTATCCAAGCGTTTCTTAAGTTGATCAAACATCACTTGATCTGCAAGCGCCTCAAGGCGCGAAATCTTCTGCTCCTGATCAGCGATGGTTTCCTCCTGGACCGATAGTAGATAACGATCCCGATCACGGCAAACTTCCAGATCGCGGATCTGGGCGCGTTGGTTTGACATGGTGCCTTCAGCAGCCTTCAGTTTGGCTCGTAGGTCGCTGACCGTCGCCCGGATATGATCGCTCAGGGGAGCAATCTGTTCCCGGAACTGCTTCATCTCCTCCTCGCGATCATAAATTTTATGGACAGCGTGTGCACGTTGCTTCCGAAGCATCGTGACGGAGTCCTCCAGCACTGAGAGCAAGTCAGTCAACATGACAACCTCCTCCTCTCGCGTGCGGATCGTCCCTTGCTGTACACATGATTGGGTAATCACCGAGGTTATGGCGTCTGATATATGCTGATCAAGTGATAAGACGCTATCCATGATCGTCTGCAAGATCGACTTTATGAAGAAAATGTGGAAATGCATGGTCATGAGGACCTGATCGATGGTTGGTAACGACCTGATCGATAGGGACATGATTGATGGTTATAGACGACATGATCGATGATGTCACGGTAGATGGGTGGTAACAGCAGGATCGACGACGTCATGATTGATGGGTTGTAACAGCATGATCGACCCCTCCCCAACCGCTGTCCGGCTGGGACGAGTTCAGGGGCGGCTGTGGCGAAGCGTACCGTAGATTTTGTGGCCAACTGTGGGAAGCGTACCGTAGATTTTGCGGCCAACTGTGGTGAACATGGACGGGGCATCCGGAACAGACGTGACGACTGGTACAGGTACCTAACGATAAGAAACGGACGACTGAGATATCAGGTTGACTGGTCGTTGGAGCACATGGGATGGGTAGTTCTGATTGGTTTATATTTGGTAATTGGTAGATTTAGGATATAAGCAATAATAAAGTTCTCCTTTTGCGTCCGATCACTTAGATCACCCCTAGGGACGGCGTGAATACCTCGCACCTCTCTTCCTTTGCACACGCACCTCTACACGTCCCGGTCGGGAGCACATAGTGCACTTTTTGGCCCACCGGTAGACATAGAGTGTTGACGAACTAACCCACAACTCCACCCGCTGTGTCAGCGGCTTCGTTTGGAAAGGTAACTGGGAACGTGATCGCGCAGTGCGCTCTCACCTCTTCCCCCATTGGTTGGCATCTGTCCCCTAGAAGTTCGGCTGCTCTACGCGCCCCTTGGGAACTCTTGGTGGTTTTTTGCAAAATCCGTCGATCTTCACATAGAAAGTGCAGATCGACCACCTTCCTCTTAAGTTTAGGCTAGGGATGCCTAATATATTGTGTATTTCTTTAGCGGTTTAGCCTTAAGATGCTCGGCGATCAAGTGGTGAAGACTACCGCCCCGTGATCAAGTATACCTTCGCTGATTACCACTAGATCGACACCTTCGATCTGTGATTATCGATCTGTGACCCGCGATCTGCGATCACCAACCCAACGATCCCTCCAATTCGTACAAGATCAACGAGGTCGACCTACGATCACCGGCAATCTCGTCGATTCATCACAAGGTCAACTGATCGACCCGTGATCGTCGATCATCGATCATCGATCTTGATCATCCCTTGATCATCGATCTGCGATCATCGACCTTGATCATCGACCTGTGATCATCCGAAATCTCGTTGATTATCTCAAGATCATCGGTCATCGATCTTGATCATCGACTTTTTCCACCTGATCGACACCTGTCGATCTGCTACGAATTCACCTCGATCTGCATAGTAATTGCACGGATCTACATCCCAGTCACCTGGAAAGCTACCCACAGCCAAACCGTCGGGTACACAAGGTGAAAAAGGCATAGGTCTGTCACAGGACAACCGGAGGACCTCCTTCGATAGTCGTTAGTCCGGGCGCTGTGTGGGAACGCCTGATCGAACCTCAAAAATTCTGATCAGCCTCTCCACCATACCACCTCCTCCATTTCCACTTTAATCTTCATTTCTGCTTCCGCTTCCGTCTTCACGTCCGCATCAGTGCCATATTTCAGGGAATCGCCGTGATATCCCGAGTCTCCCAAAGATCCGGGCACGCGCACCATTGTGTTGGAGCGGCTGGACAAATTTTGAGGCTTGGACAGTCGTTCCCACAGCGCCCGTACTACCGACTAACGAAAGGGGTCCTCCGGTTGTCCTTTGACAGGACAATGTCTTGCTCACCTTGTGTACCCGACGGTTTGGGAGTGGGTCGCTCTCCTGGTGACTGGGACGTAGTTCAGTGAAATTCCGATGCAGATCGAGTGAATTCGTCGCAGATCGACGGGTGTCAATCAGGTGCAAAATCGTAAATCGAGATCCCGAGGTAAAACTGGGGGCCGAAGATCGCAGATCGATCTCGTTGATCTTGTACGAATTGGCGAGATTGCGGGTCTTAGATTGCAGATCGACGCTGTCGATCTTGTAGAAATCAGCGAAGGGGTACTTGATCACGTGGAGGAAGTCTTCACCACTTGATCGTCGAGCCTCTTAAGCCTAGACCGCTAAGGAAATACCCAATGTATCTTGTATTCCTAGCCTAAACTTAAGAGGAAGGGGGACGATCTGCACTTTCTATGTGAAGATCGACGGATTTCGCAAAAATCCACCTAGCGTTCCCAAGGGGCGCTTAGAGCAGTCGAACTTCCACGGGAAAGATGCCAACCAATGGAGGAAGAGGTGAGAACACCTGGTTCGATCACCCTCACAATAACTTTCCAAAAAAGGGGCCGCCGACACAGCGAGCGGAGTTGAAGGCGAGTTCTTCTGAACTTTACGTCTGCCGGTGGGCCAAAAAGTGAGCTACGTTCTTCCTCCCGGGACGTGTGAAGGTGCGTATGCAATGAAATGGAGGCGCGAAGTTATTACGCCGTCCCAATCGATGATCTAGCTGATCGGACGCAAAAGGAGAACTTTATTATTCCTTAAATTCTAAAAGCAACCTATGACTTAATATCAGCCAATCAACTCTACCCATCCTGATATGCATCATCGACCAATCAACATGATATATCACTCGTCTGTCGCTTACCGTCATGTACTTGTACCCTGCGTCGCTTCTGCTCCGGATTGCCCGTCCATGTTCACAACAGTTGGCCCGAAAATCTTCCATACGCTTCTCAAAACTATGGGTGATCCGCAAGTCGCCAACATCCCCGATCGGACCGATCCGCCCAGGGAATTAAGATGGGGGAAGAAATACTGGCTGATCGGGAATGGCGCTGCTGATGTCGACAGTGATGATGCCGATCCTACCGCCCATTTGGATGTCAGATCGACCCAGAAGACGTGTTGTGGTTAAACACACCGGGAACACCCGATCCACTTGGAGGATCGCAAAGGAATAATTGGGATCGGTAAATCCGATCTTGATTATGACGATCTGGCTAAAAAGTCCGAACGAAACATACTTAATCAGAATGGTTATGGGGCGAGACGGACTTATGAATTGGGAAAGAAAGATTCGCAATAGTGCCGATCGGCAATATCGATCGGCAATACCGATCGGCGATATCGATCGGCTACTGATAGGAAATATTGATCGGTGTGAATTTGTGATGTTTATTGTGATTACGACTACGGGTGTGTGTAGAACTGTGATGAATTGATTATATTTCGATGATGGCAAAGTGGCTTAAGGATGTGGATGAATTTTTTCGGTGGCAATGATAACGACTCTTTCGATGTGGATTCAAGTGGATGGGGCAAGGGTGGACCTTGATAAACGGGATTAAAGACCAAGACAGATGGGACGATCGAGTAATCAAAAAGCAAAATTTACTGATGATTAATACATGAATGATTGCTCGATCGGCGCTTAGTTAGCGTTCGCGATCACCCCATAGCCGGCTGACAGCCATAGCTAGGTGATCTTCGATCTTCTCACGAAATTGATTGCGCCAAGGCTGCTCCTTGTCTAGCGGGTTCAGGGCGTCCAGCAACTTTTAACCACGGTGTCGCAGTGGTAGCCGGGGTACCAAGCTCATTCTTCAATTAGATCCCCGGCTTTCTCCCCACGACGCCTAGCCATATGGAGGACAACGGGGTACAGGAAGACATCAATGTCACATGCCTTTGTCCGCATGCCCTCCAACACGAATTGGCAGATCAACAACCAAGCTTCGCCCGCCCGACTCCGACGTTGTTTCCGCTGCTTCTGGAACGTCGCGAGATCCTTGTCCGCTTTCACCTGCCCAGCGGGAAGCACCAGGTAGTGGGTCGATTCCCAGATCGCATGGAAGTGGACGCTGTAATACTGCTCAAGACGACCCAGGAATAAGGCGACCCACGGAGTCAGCGCGAACGTGACGCTTAGGTAGCGACTCAGAAAAACCTCCCATGGCTTGGCGTCATACAGACGGGCGACCTGCGATCCGGTGACAAGATCGGGTCGCCACTCAGTTGCACCTGGATGACGAACCGCCAGCGGGAAAAGCCAGTAGTCTGTACGGGATAAGGTGCAGGTAAGCTGTTGCGTGATCGGAACAGATCGATGCAACAGATAGATCTGCCCCGGAGACCATGGTTCGTCGGCAGCCCGACCCAAAGGAGGCGGAGACACGTCAATCAGCGATGACCCTAACGATGTGTGACGATATAGGCCGGAAAATCCGGGCAGAACAGTTGTCTTGGATGCCTCAAAGGCCGGCTTCGGTGGTTCTTTGACGTTGTCACCTTCGTGTGCTCCACTTTTTTTGCCCCTGGCGTTGACGTTTCAACTGTGGAAGCAGATCGGCGACGCTGGGTGGATCGGGACCGTGCTAGAGCAGAAGCTAGCTCAATCGAATCCGTCGATCCACACTCAGAGTACAATCCAGACGAAGCTAGTGCTGACTTGGACTTACCGACAGTTGGTGCCGAGGGCGCTTGATTTTTCGTGGTTTGTACTGGCTTGTATGGGTCCGTTGTCGCATGCAGAATCTTCGCCGGTGTCTTGGCTCTCTTTCGACTTTCCTCTGGATTCTCTTCGTAGTCCGGATCAGCCGCTAGGTCCCGCTACCTCGCGACTCTCGATGCACCCTTGCGCTTCTTGTTGTGTGCGCGAATTTTGGGGGGGCGGAATTTCGGCCAATGAATGGCGAGAATTTCCGCCCGAATTTTGTTGGGAAATAGCACCAGCGGAATGCGACTACGGGTCTGCGAGGGCGCTCGATGCTACTCCGCGAGGAATGCGATCGGTGATTAGCGAACTGAATAGGCACGTAGCCAACTCATCACGGCACCCGTGGACGATTACCCGGAGTCGATTCGACTCTCGGGTCCAAATGCTGAGCCGATCTTGGGAGGCGGTAATTCTTTCGGAATGATCGCCGATGGTGAGCCTTAGCTCAGTGATCTGCCGATCCATCTCGCGTTTTAGGGAATACAAGACCGATCGATCGCCCTGAGGCTCTGAGCACTGCCAAACGATCACTTCTAGAAGCTCTCGAAGATGCGATCGGTTGATTTCGAGACGACGCATGTCGTGACGAGTGCCGATCAGCCCTTACAACATCGTTTGAAGCAGATCAAGGTGGCCATATACCTGCTGAACGGTATCGACAAGTGTCTACACGGTCGGGAAGACATCGATCACCAGTGGATCTACATACAGAAGTAAGTGAGGATCGATCTAAAGTGGAGTTATCAGTGGATTGGCTTACCTGTTCGGTCTTGTTGAGGACCCAAAGCCTTGAGACGTTTATTCTCGGCCATCAAGTCTGAACGACCAGCTTGTATAGCGTCGATCAGCTTGGAAAGCCGTTTTGAGTCTCGGCGCATTTTCTGGAACGCGGAGTCGGTCACGATCTGCTTTTTTCGCGCAACTCCAACTTCTTTCGGAGCGCATCAATGGTTTGTTGTTATCGATCGACCTCGACTCGGGGATCATCTTGTTCTTCGACGATCTGAGTGTCGCCCGAGCCGTCCGAATGGTCCGATCGGTCAGAACTTTGAAGAGGCGGATAGTGCGGGCACCAATCGCCTACTAAGCCAAATGTTAATGAAATGTGGTGAAGTGGAAGCTATATTTACAGTATATAAAAGATGGACTATGGTAGTTATCAATGCTTGGTATATTTTATCTCGCCAAACACTGCATACTATCACGATGACGTTTGTTACGCTGGTGATTCCTTCAAACACTGAATATTATTGACAAAGATTGTGTCATGCCTTTAATAGGTGAACAATACGAACACTTAGTGTATCACGATGTTAGTTGGCTTGCATGCGGACCTGGCATTGGGTCGTATACGAAGTACGCAATAGTTCTTGCATTGTGAGTTCTGGATCAGTCATTTCCATCCCTGGTGGTAATGGGGCTTGGATCGAAGCCTTCACCTTACGCATATCGCCACCTTGTCGCCGTATTACACTGCTCATCAGTGTATTTTGCTCCATGCCACGGATTGCAACATTTGGAAAGTTTCTTAGAAACAAATACTTGTCTCCAGCTAACAGTCCGCGCACAAAGGGTCAGTGACAATAAATGACCCTACAACATATCCATCCGATTTAATCATGGGAAATCCAGCAAAGAATCGCATATGACCATCAGCCACAAACTAATTATTGACGAAACGCAGATCCTCGGTCGCATCCAGAATGACCGCAGGCTCCGTGGTCAAGACAACGTGAGCGTCCATTAGTACATTCATCGGCAGCTCATGCTTCTCGAGCCCCACTTTAGACACTTTTGTTACCAATAAAACAAATCGAAGCAATCTGGCAGCCCAACTCGGCCGCAGCTTACTCGCACATTTCCTGACACTGCATCCCTAAATCAGCTAAGTAGAGCTCTCACACCTTGTTTACGGGTAGTCTCGTTTATCGGAATTGGTGTTTTCGGTCACTCATGACGGCTGATATAGTCCGGCGCGTAATTGGACGGCGTGTTTGCGTTTAAATTCATTTAAATCAGAGAGGCGAGGGAGTGTGTCAAAATTTTCGCTACGCTTCTTGAGCCGCCGTCGCTGATTCTTGGTCAAATACTCAACAACAAAGGGGCTCTAGGGCAAATGATATAACAAGACAAACAGATTGTGAAGACGAACTGTCATCAGTGCATAAGGGAGTCAAGACACAGGCGCAACTTACTAGTACAACGGCGGGTCCGTTCATGGCGGTGAAGCCAACGAAAAGTTATGCGCCCTCAGCTGCCCCAGTTGATCGGCTTTGGTGTTCTCGATTGTTTTCAAGTGGTTAAGTCTTTTATTGTGGAAAATATATTTTCAGCCAATCAGAGGCGACCTGCGACGGCCACCTCGCGAAGGCCAACTCACGACGGTCAACTCGCTCACGGCTAATTTGTTTGTGATTGGTATGAATGTGGAAAAATAAGTGGAATTTTTGACCAATCAGGAGTGACATGCGACGGCCAACTCGCTCAATCAGATTAGAGAGGGTTTCTGAAGTAAATGTCAAAGATGATCAATGAGGTTACAGAGGGAATCAGTGGTAGCTCTCAAGGATGATCAATCAGGTTACAGAGGGCCTCAGCGGTAACTGCCACGTATTGAAGTCAGCGCTGAAGTAACCACAAAGTAGTGGGTGAAAAAAGTGACTGACGTTGATGTAGGAGGTAGTAATACTTAATAGAACGAAACTTCCCTTGAAGTGCGAAGATCTCTGGCGGCCGTAAAAAACCTTCTTTTTGATTCAATACAAAAACCAAGTGTAATACAAGGAAGTCGTTGAGCGAACGCGCCCTAGCAAGTGGAGCTGCAGCCGTTTGAAGTGCGCTAGTGTTGGGGGAAGCCTGGAACAACCTTTTGAAGTGTACCCCAAGTGTAATTGATTGATTTGTTGGTTCGGACGGAAGTACTAAGTACCCGGGAAGTAAAACAAGGAGGACTGGCTTATTACCTCTTTGTGTTGTTAATTAAGTGGAATTATAATAATTTTCAACCCCTTCACGACAGAAAGATGTGGCTATAGGAAGTCAAGTGGATTTATCTGGTACATTGGACTCGGAAGATTGCATGGAATCGAGGACTGTTTGTAAGATCGGGCCGCTACCGTTGTGCGGCTGCGACCAGACTCAGGGGGGGCTGTGATGAAGTGCAAGTGAAAATTAGTGACCAGTTTGTACCAGTGTACCAGTTTTCAAGGCAGATCGATCGGGTTGTCTAAAAGAAAGGAGTGTTTTGGGCCAATCGTGTGCTTGGAGTGTTTGTACGCAGATTCGAGGTAAGGCACACGGTTTACATATAGTTTACATATTGGATTTCAATTGGATATTAAATATAGTGCTCGTATTACATTGTGTTGCCTAAGTTGCCGCTACGATCGGAGTCATTGGGAGCAGAGGGCTAACAGGGTCCCCTCTCGCTCATTAAGACCGTCCAGGACAGAGCTCCACCGGAAGTCCCACGACGGGAGGCGCCCACTACGTTCACTCACCCCCTCAAGTTCGGCCACGTTAAGAAGACGTGTTATTTTGGCTGGGTTACTCATCGCGATCTGCAATCAAGTCCCAGGAATTGGCTGGATTACTCATTTCTTTTGCAATCAAGTGCTATAAATTTTCATTGACTGGATTACACATTGCCACGGCCGGTCAAGTACCAGCTTTAATTGCATTCGGAGTGAATATTTCCGCTTTGTTTGCCGATAGGCTATATTGGATCATCTTTTCGTTGGAATTTTGTATCTACCCCAGAAGTGGTACCCCCATATCGACACCCTCTAAGGTCTCTACCAATCAACGGTCCACCGAGTGTGTAGCCACCCATACCAATGGGTACACAAGGTGAGACACGAGACGAATCGGACTCGGCGTCCTGTAATGCCGATCGGTCACCCGATCGGTACACAGGCGAAGGTACGCGGAGTACCCCCTCCGTTAGTTGGTGGGATGGGCGCGATGGTGGTTCAGTTCCGGATACTTCGGTGATCGATTTTGAAATGGACTCCACCACAACATTTAGAAAAAAAGAACGGCCAGTTAGTATCCACGAGAATGTAAGGTCACTTTTTGTAGCATCGAAGACACAAGGGCGGTAAAAATAATATCTGATTGCGTCATAAAAGTCGCAAGTTTAAATTGCTCTTAAGAAACTTAACCTTTAATCCTTACGCGAAGTTCCATTTCGTTTTCGTGACACCTTAAAATTCCACCCCAGCAACTATTGAGATATTAGAAGCTGAAGTGTCCATACTTGTATATTATACACCAAACATGACAAAGACTCTACCAGCTGAAGCTTCCTCCAGCTCTTCCATCGCATTCTGTGCGTGACTTTGGTTATAAATACGGATACCCGGATTATTACTCGTCCTATGGCCACGGCATTGGCTTCGGATACCCTGACTACGAATTAAAAGAATACGGCTACGGCTACCCAAACCACTTGCGCTACGAGTCATCACCACATAACCTTTCTAATTCAGTAATATGTCCTTACCCATCATACAAACGGGTCCTTGAGTGTCTGTCAACGTCTTATCAACCTGCCTCTCCCTTGCTGTCATGTTGTCAGACCCTCCTAGATATTAGATCCATGTTGGCGCTCTCTTTGCCGCCCATACTTCTGGATTTTCCCACTGGTAACGAAGGCTCCGGAACAGTGGCTATATGATTAAGTCACTGTGTCCGCGATTTCCTACCTAATGCGATCAAAGCAATATGCCGACGATGGGGATGCGGGCAGTCAATCTAAAGATCGTGAAATCGAAATCAGGCTGATTTCAGCGACATGTGTGGCTATTTCTCCAATCCCAAATGAGTAACTCCTGGGGTTACTAATGCCTATTTCCAAATCAGCCCTGATTTAACCGCTGCTGATTTCGCGAATCAACTCAAAAAGTTTAGAGTGCGTTCGGAAGCGCAATAATTTCAATAATCCGTTTTTTGAGATAACGCATTTTCAAGATGCCACCGGTAATAATGCATTAATCGGAATAATCCATTTTGTATGGGTGTTCGGATGTCACATTGGAAACGCATTACCCCACATCAATATTACACGCATTACGCAATCGCAATCCCCCGCATCAAAAACAATAATTAACGCATTACGCACCGTCTGATGGACAAATATGAGAATGGAATATTCGGCTAAAATTGAACGAAGATAGCGTATATCTTCAAGAATTATGTACCACGATTTCCTTCTACACCGCTGTTGTCATGAAACCCGTTCTTCCGTTCCCGTAGAGCCTTTTGGATGAGTGTTTCGGCTAAATTGACGAAAAAAAAGAATTATTACGCTTTCCTGCTACATCACAATTGTCGTAAATCCGTTTTTCCGTTCCGACAGATTCTTTTGGAAAAGAGTTTCTTATCTAGGTTAAGACATAATAGCATTAGGAGCAGAAAGGTATAAATAGGGAGGGTAATTCGGTGAATAAAAAATGATTAAGGACACCCAATATTCCCAGTGTGGCAATTAGAGTAGAAACGCGAAGTCCTATAATACGTGATGTCTAAACGCCAGCGACCTAATAGCGATGCCCTTGGAAAGAAGGGGTCGCGAGCTAACTGGACCGACGGTCAGGTATCCGATATCGTTTTGGCTATTCACTATCAAACGCAGGCGGGAAACGGCGAGAATGGCACCCTGAAGCGGCAAGGATGGAAGGCAGTGGCTGATGCGTTACAAAAGCAATTTGCCGTGGCTAACACCGTGGATCAGTTAAAGCAACGGTGGCTCATCGTACGTACTCATCCGATCATCTTTGAGTGCTGAGCGTCCAACGCTAACCTCCGCTCTTTGTAGCTAAAGCGCAACTACAAGACAGTAAAAAAATTCGAGACAACTCCGGGCTCGGCTGGGACGATAAAAACCAAGTTATTACCTGCAGCGATGATGTCCGGGAAGAATATGTCACGGTAAGGAGCAAGGAAAAATGTATATTGACACTTGGTAGTATTCTACTGACATATAGGATGTCACTGCAGAATCATCCAGTAGCTGGGCCTTGGAGGACGACCTCCTTCCCCCTTTTCGACAATATTGGCGAAATTATCAGCGGGGCGGTGGAAAGTGGAGAATCAGCTCTACGCCCGTAGGAAATGTTTTTTGTTCATGAGAATCATTTGGACGACGACACGGACGGCGAATTGACGTTGCGTCGCTCTGGCGCCCTGCGATCTGGAAATAGTGGTGGCTAATACGGAGACGGGGCGCTTTTCCGACGCCTCCTCCCCCAACTCGCGCATCAGCGCAGCTGAAGAACCAGCCAACTGCGAGGCAGGGAGCGAGTTTCATCTGCTCCTTCTACTTCATCCACTTCGCACAGTTTGGAAAGGGCGCCCATCCCTGGCATACCTCGACGTAAACGGACGCAGTCCCAGCGGGATGAATTGGCGTCGGCGGTGGCCTCCCTGGAAGCATCATCGAATCGCCGGAGTGATGCAAGGGAGGCAGCGAGCATTCGGCAGAAATCAAGGAAAGAGGAGGCTGTGGAGCTCCTGTAAGCTACAAGAAACGAAGAGAGTGATGTCAACAATACACTGGACGCCCTATCAATTCTTCAAAATGAGTCACAAGCCACCATCTATATAACAATCAAGAATCGAGCTTTGCGCGAAGCTTGGTTACAAAGGAAATCGAGGAAATACACCAGTAGCATGTAGTCTTATTTGCTATATTTGCCGGTTTCTAACTATATAAATAGCGATATAATCTTCCCACATTGATTTGGCGATGTTTTCGCGTTTCACTGCAGCCTCTCGCCGTTATGCGACCGAAAATGATTGGTCTCTGGGCGGTTTTCCTTGATCGTTCCCACTAATAAGTTCAGGTTCCTAAAAAATTTCGTACTCACCCGAATGTTTGATGATGAAGTTGTGGATCGCCGTCAGCGCATAAACTAGCTGCACTTGCGTCTTGACCGGATATTGGCAACCCTTTACCACGACTGGGAGACGTTTTTTCAGAACGCCAAAAATACGTTCCACCGCATTTCTGAGAGAGGAGTGCCGAAGATTAAACAACTCCTCGGCATTATGCGGCCTGAGAAAGGGTATTGCTTGTTAGAAGATGACTTCGAAAAAGAAATGGTAGTGGATATGTAGAAAATAGAAATTTATATCTACCTTTGGTTCCCGCGACCCCATTCCTTCAAATGATATCTTACTCCGCGGTATGGAGTAAGTACGGTATTTGAAATGTCATATCGAGCATCGCCGAGGAAATACTTGCCAGAGGGGACAATGAATCCTTTCGTATGAGCATCTTGCAGAACGCAGCCGTCGTGCGCCGATCCCTCCCAGCCAGCAAGAACATAGCAGAAGCTCAGATCGAAACGACAGGCTGCGAGCACATTTTGGCTGAGGAAGCCTTTCCGATTGCGGAAGGCTGCTTGTCGATGGGCGGGAACGTGGATGGGTATATGTGTCGCATCCAGCACTCCGACACAGTCGCGGAAGTATGGGAAGAATTTTCTCGAACGGGCTATGTCTGCGGAAACAGGATCATCCGCAGTCGGCATTATCACGACCGCCGTATGCAGCTCCACAAGTGCTTGCAGGACGCGTTTGAAATACCAGTGGATGGTATCGAAGCTGTGCTGAAACCGTTCTTGTGTGAGGCGGCTGCTTGCGTTCTGGCCGCAAATGAACAAAAATATTGCCACTTGCTCATCCACGTCTACGCCGCGGGTCGCCTGCAGACCATGGTGGTTTTGTAGTGACTCGCAGAGCTTCTGGAAAACTTCGACCTTCATACGTAGCATCGCTTTCGCGCGTCCAGCGTGACCACGCAGGCTTCTTGGACGTAGGAAGCGCCGACGAGAGCTGACGTACGGCACGGCATTGACTGTGGTCCACAGTAACGCTTGGTAATAGCCAGACACGTTTGGTCAACAGCGTCTTCGAATTCGGAATCGGATGCGGAGAGAGAGGACATTGGTGAAGGATGGGAAAGGGCAAACAATAAGGAGCAGAAAATGGGTAGAGGGAAGGGGAGAGGGATAGAGGGAGATATTTGAATAAGCAAGGCTGTACTGTACTGTATATTGTGAAGGTTGGAGGTTGTGAACAAAAAAGAAAAAAAACAGGTCCCGAGCAGTTTATTTTGCTGTATAGCAATAACGCATTATTTTCACAGATAATGCATTATCAAAATAACGTGTTTTGGCCTTCCGAACGAGTTTATTGTTATTAATGCATTATTGCGGTGGCTTCCGAACGCACTCTTAATTAGGGCTCCGCATGGGCGGGATGGGCTGGGTTTTCGTCGGCCCGCGGCCCAGCCCACAAGCCGTGGGCGGGCTGACGGGCTGGTCTGGGCTTATCCCCACTTAAGTCCACAAACCAATCTCCACACTAACCTGTTTCACGTTATCACGAATTTTCCACCATAAAAAGCAACCACAACTCCACAGACGAAGAAAATATAAAAGTAGATCGGACTAAAAATAGATAGCCTAAACATGCACTTTGATAGACCTATTTCATCATAACGAAAATAGACTGGCTGGATACTACTTTCCATTAGGAGCGGATCGTCCTTCGTAATAGTATTTGTACAGGTCGCGAAGCGTTTTCACTTGATTCGCAATGTTTTTGTCTTCTTCATAGTAGAGCTCTCTTTCAAAGTTCGACGGGTCAATGCCGGCACGATACCATCGACTAAAGAGCGTTATCAAGTGTTCTCCAGCGTGATATCTACCTTTCATAGTTGATTACTCGACTGCTTTAATAGCAGAAGAGAAAAATTGCTTTCACCGAAAGCATGCAACTAGACTCCAAACATAGTCACCAACTTTTCTTCGGGTTTCTTGCCCTTGGCATTAAATTTTTCCATGTACATGTTTAGTGTCTCCAGTTCTTGGGCCAGCTCATGGGCCTTGTGAGCTGGGAACAACGGCCCACAGCCCAGCACAAGCGGGCTGGACTGTGGGATGACCCGGGCGAGCTGGGCTTTTGCGGAGCCTTACTCTTAATATTGACCCACCCTAATAATTAATTTTAAAACTATGAGGTTTTGTAAGGCAATTGATATCCATATCCCCCCAAATTACTACCCGTACCCCCCCAATTACTATTCGTATCCCCCCCTCAATTTTAGGCCTATCCCTATCGATGTTCCGCGCGTCTATCTTGCGTTCTCGTGCGACGCGCCTCAAAGCCATCACTACCACCACTATTCAACCCATGCTGACGAGCCCCAACGATATGGATTGCAGATATTCGCCTAAAATCAATGAAGCCTCCGGCGTCGAGGCACAGCAGGTCCCTCTCGCTCCACCGGAAGAGGACCTTCACGCGACTCTCGGGGCCGCTATCCACGCGATCAAGCTGCATGCGTGCAGCATGGATACGGAATCACACAGTTTAAGATTGCATTTGACAAGCATACGCCTCCCTCACCACGTCGGTACGACTTCCGCTGCGCGAAGGTAGGCGTCAAGAGAGGCGAGGGGGTGAAGAGAAAGACAGGGACGCATGACAGAGTGCCCGTTTGAGGTTCGGATCAAGAGGATGCTCACAGTTGGCTGGCAAGTCTGTATTGTTGAAGCTTCACATAACCACGAAATAATCCATCCCTCGGCCTTTGCGCAGTTTAGGCGGCCTAACGAGGAGGAGAAGGCGTTAATCCGGTCTCTTCATGCTTCGGGAAGCGCTCCTCGCTTTATCATTGCTGCGCTCGTTGAGCTAAATCCAGAATGTCTTATGTCGCTTCTCGACGTATACAACGAGGTCGCGCGCATTCAAAAAGAGCGCCTAGGCTCACTTTCGCCAATTGAGGCTCTTATTATCTAGCTGGAAGACGATACATGGGCCTCCCACTATACCACCGACGATGAAGGCCATGTCAACTTCTTGTTCTTTGCTCCGCACGAAGCAATTCACCTCGCGCAGCCATGTCCCGATGTTCTCTTTATCGACGCAACATATCGTACAAACCGCTACAACATGCCACTTATCCACTTCCTCGCGGTTATGCCAATCGGTAAAACCGTCAGCATTGCTATGTGTTTCGTTGCGGCCGAGTCATAACCGATGTACCTACTCGCTGTAGCTAAATTCAGAGAGCTTGTTCTTGGCAACCTACGGATAGAGATTATCCTTACGGACACCGACCTGTCACTAAAGAACGCGCTAACAACCGTTTATACCGACGTTCCACAGCTGCTCTGTATTTGGCATGTTAATAAGAATGTTGAGAAGGCCGTCGCTGATTACTGGAAGATCAACACTTCTAACGAGAACAATGAGGAGAATAAGGAGAAGAGGAAGGGCTTCCTAGACACGTGGAACTCCGTGATCTCTCAAACAACAGAGGAGGGATTCGATGAGTCATATGAGCTCTTTAAAAGATGCTACGCGGACCAGCCAGAGCTCATTGACTATATCGAGAAGAACAAGTATCCTGTACGCCATCAGTTCGCTACAGCATTCACGTCGAAGTATCGCCATCTCGGCCATAGTGCAACGTCTCGAGGCGAGAATGGGCATCACGCGTTCAAACGCTATCTACTTAGCAGCCGGCACGATATCCTCGAGCTCAAGGATATGTGAACCAACGTGCTCCGAGTCTTTCTAAACGGCTACATCACCGAGCTTTCACAGCGTCGAGACCGTATCTATCACGACCTGAATGCTCAGAGATGGGATGATCTTCTTGATCCAGACCTTAATAAGCATGTCGTTCCTCGAGGTATGAAGCTCCTCGTTGACCAGATCATCTACGTGAAGGATGACCTTGTGTATAACAAATCATGTGGGGGCGCGTTCACTCAGATCTATGGCATCCCCAGTTACCACGAGATTCGAAATAGGAAACGACTTTCCATCAAGATTACGAAGGACGACTTTCATCCACATTGGCACTTTGAACGCCGTTCAATGGCAAAGCACTCGGCCTCCCGGAACCACCTCTCGCACCACCAGGTCCAGTAATCTTTAAGCCACACGTCGTTATAACTCGGGGCCGCAGGCGAAAGGATAAATCCACGCGAAGAGATCCCTCTGCCTGGGAGCTTGCAACTCAGCGTCTCCAGACCCAGGCCCAGATACAACGACCTGGCCGAGTTGGCGGTGCGACTTCTGCAGCAATCATCTCTCCTCATATCACCGTCAGTAAGGCCGAAGGGAACGAGCCGTCTACCGACGTTCCCTCCATGAACGCGGCACCACTGCTTACAACTACACAGACCTATATTCAAGAGGAGGACCTTGATAACGAATTGCTTGCGGAACTGGGTTTTACTGGGGATGCGCCCTCCGCCACGCAGGCGGCGCAGTCAGCGGCCCTTCGGGGCGCGCAAGAACAGGCTCCACTACAGCCTATCCAGCGGAAGAGAGGCAGACCGAAGGGCTCGAAGGATAGGCAGCCTCGTAAGAGGATGCAAAAGGCCATCACCGTGGAGGTCCCAAGCACTGCACCTGCGTGAAAGTGGCGGTCCAGGCTGGATTCGTTTCGTGTAAAATAGCTTGTAATTGAAAATTTTCCTTAGCCACAAAATTAACTTGAAAATGTTTCAAGATCTAACACATGGAGATCTTCATCCATGACAAAGCCACCTCGTTGCTCTTATCCAAAGGCGCTCCGG
Organism: Peronosclerospora sorghi; assembly: GCA_026184515.1. Taxonomy (NCBI): domain Eukaryota; phylum Oomycota; class Peronosporomycetes; order Peronosporales; family Peronosporaceae; genus Peronosclerospora; species Peronosclerospora sorghi. The sequence continues at coordinate 1,628,080 of CM047584.1, read as the reverse complement.
TCGCCACCATCAGTTCAATCAAACGCACTCTCCTCATTTAGATGCTCTCCGTAATCTGGATAACGGATCTGGATACGGTACCCATCCACTTTTTCCACGCTCTTTACGAAAGTGCTCAGGCGTCTTTCGTTTTCGATGTTTATTGTTCGACATTGACACGAATTTCTCCTGCTGTATTTTGAATCTATGCCAACATCCTTCCAACCTCTCGAGTATATTCTATGAGCAATTTACTTGGTCGTCGTCACTCGATGTGAACATCATACGAGCTGTAAATGCCTGCGAAAGTATCCAAGATCACGTCAATTTAATAGTCACCAGGTTCTACAGCAAACGAGAGCGACAGCAATGGGTTCAAGGCCACATGCTGGTGGTCGATCACTCGTGCAATTCCATCCATTTTCACCAATAAGAGCACATACACTCCACACAACTTGTTTTTGCCCGGTTCCATCATCCATCCACTTCAAGAGCACTTTTGACACCACAACAACATCCACACACACATGCACATACACCCACACATACACATCCACTGTCGCCACGCCTCCCCCATTTTCTCTCTATCTCATCTTCAAGCGTTCCATCGGCCGTCCCGCACTGCCCCCGGCCACGCGCACTTGCATGCGCACGAGATGTTCGAAACTCGCGGGGCCACGGGAGCGCGAGTGAATTTTATCGTCCACCATGTTTTTCAACCGTTGATAAAACGTGGGGTCGATAAAGATCTGCGCAGTTAAGCAACGCCCCGTGTGGCCACTGTACATTACTTCGTTCCCATGTTTCTGGTAGCCAAGATTATGGAGCGTATCCGCGATGGGTTGGACCGTGACATCGGTAAACGGCGTCGTGTGGTGCAGTCAAGTTCGAAATCGAATACATTTGTATCGACAACCTGACCTCCACCATCGTGCCCAGCCTTCCAACTTACGGGGGGGGGGTACACCGCGGACCTCCATTCGAAATCTGGTCCGATCGTCCGCTGCTGGCAGACGACAGGTCATCATCCAAAGACACTTGGTCCGATTCACTTAAGTTCATCTCACCTTGTGTACCCTATGGAATGGGCTAGTTACACACTCGGTGGATCGGGATCGCAGATCGATCTGATTCGGTCTTGAATATGAGACCGTTCTGGCTAGGTGTACCTAGGGCGGAACTCTTCACCCCAGGTACGTACAGACCAGAAACACTTCCAAAAGATAAATTCCAATAGGTCGATCGTCCAAACGATCTATACCTGACCAATACGAAATAATAGAGGGTAGACCAATCAACCGGTCTAGCCCCTGACCAATATGAGAGAAGACCAAAACCGATCTAAACTCCAACCAATGTTACAATAAGCCAATATGTCCACGTAAAGACCCAATATGCCCGTGAAACTCCACAAACGATATCTCCACGTAAAGACCAATCCAGTGAATAGCACGTTCCAAACGTACTTGAGTCTAAGTGTCGAGATCGCCAAATCGTACTCCCGTCGAGGGACTTCCGGTGGCCAAAGTGCGCGTGTGGCGCGTCCAGACCGGGTATAATAGGCGAGAGGGGATAATTCAACCCTCTGCCCCCAAACACTCCGCGGCGGGCGGAGGCGACTAGTGTACGTGAAAAGAATAACGGCAACCCTATGCTGCGGTGTAGACCAAGACCAGAAGAGGTTTTTGCCACTTATTCCTAGACCAAAATACTTTTACTAGGAAAATCCGCAACCAAATGACTTCTACTTGGAAAAATCGCAACCAACCAATAATACTACCTCCCTATGGTCCTTAATGTACCCACACAAAATTATGTAAAATACCCAATGTCAGGTGACTCACCCAAAACCTGCGTTCTTGATACTCCTTGAATCTGATAGGCTAAAAAGCCCCTCTTGTTTAGACCAATCGGAAACTCGACCAACTGCCTTGTCCAAAAGTGACCAAATTTGTGGTACACTTCACCACAGTCGCATCCCCTTCATCGCCCGTCTGGGACGAAACTTTACCAAGTAAAACCCTCGACCAAATGGCTCACCGTCATACGCGGGGGAATCGCATGCGGGTTGACAATAATGTCGGGCGTAATCCCTTCCACGGTAAAGGGCATGTCTTCCTGACGATAGGTCATCCCAATCGTCCCCTTCTGTCCATGTCGAGACGCAAACTTGTCGCCAATCTGAGGAATGCAAATGTTTCGTAACCGCACTTTGGTAAACTTAAACCCGTCCGCATCGTCGTCAATATGACACTATCAATGATGCCATTCTCATGCGAGCTCAAGGCCGTGCTTGCATACCGTTTTTGATGACGTTGTTCCAGCGACGAATCTTCCGATTGCGGCAACGGCGACGTCTTGCCAATGATGATATCATTCCCACTCACACGCGTCCCTGGCGCAACGATCCCATCATTATCGAGTTTGTGGTAGCTGCCATGACGCAATCCAAGACAATTATCGCGCGACGGTTCATCAAACGCTTCACAGTTGGCACCCCCGGCGCCATCCCCCGGACCACCATGCGGGCTCTTGTTCCGTTCTTGGTCGACATAACAACGATAGAAGGTCGAGCGAAAGAAACCGCGATCAATCGCACTTTGGTTCATAATTAACGAATATTCCTCGTTGTAACCCGTGTAGGAGGCAATCCCGACAATGGCATTGATACCGGGTGGTAATTCACGGAAATGCAAATACTCCAGGCACTTTTCGTGACTAACGGCTTTTGAAGGTAATTCATCACATTGGCCATCGTATCCATTCATGCACGAAAGTTGGAGCAGTAAATACCCATTGCTTGCTTTCCCATGGAAGACTGGTACGTATTACGAGGCGACTGATTGTGATCGGGAAACGGAATAGTACTGGCATAAATGCCCAGAATCATTGAGGGGTGGATTTCACAGTGCGTGTGCCTTCCCCTATACGTCGGTGGACCAAGTAGACAGCTTGTCCCACGCCAAAAAATCTCTTTAAGACGTGGTAGTCGCAGTCAAAGTCGTGACGACGTCTCTCCTAGCAAGAAGAGTGTCGTATTCACTGAAGGTCGGACGTGAAGGTGCTCTGGGCGCTATTTCTCGTTGCTTGACCTGACCATCCTTTGCAGCCTCCTCATCATATTCAGCATCATCTTCGCTTGCGCTCTCTGCACTGTCCACGACAACCTCGTCAGCACTCGGCACCTTTGTCGCATTCTTGCAGGTACTTCGGAAGCGTCTTGAGTGGCGTTTTTACTACTTTCCTGAGCAACATCCGTCGTCGCGCAAAACTTGCGAGGTGGGCCAAATTCCCAGTCTCCTGGAAATGAATGTTTACGGGCGTCGACCCCAAAACACTGGGTGTAGATGGGTCACTGTACCGATTGCTGGATTATGCTTGCTGGGCCAGCTGATCGAACCAAGATTTAGGCAGTGAGCTTTTCGGACTATCGATATGGCTCACCATGGTTGGTTTTACTGTAGCTTGAACTGCACGCGTTATACGTAGACTCCAGCCAGCTGCATATTCGTAAATTTCCCAAAACTGCGCATTGTATGCAAACACGTCTTGCGGGGGGGTTGATTCAATCTTTGCAGCAAAACAGGAATACCACTGCTGCACCTCGTTTCGCAGGATTTTTAAATTTTGTTTTGCATGGAGTGGTGTGACTAAATCTGCCATCGACTCAGCAACATTAGAGGTTGTGACATCGTACACTTCACGAACAAGATCACAGAGGTCATGAATTGCTTCGAGTTGGACTTGGTGATCAATATGATCCTGCCACAGTGCGGGCTGCAATGAAACGTGAACAACAGGCTCCAGAGGCTTGACATGCACACTCACAACTCGTCCTCTACGAGAGAAATAATGTATTAACGAAGCATCACGCGACCCGCTCACACCAACCAAATGAGGAAGACGGACGCAATGTCCATTGCCTTTCCATAAAACAAATCCTCTAGGAATTTACCAAACGAATAATTCCATGCATCTTTAGGAATTACAGAATACCTCGACGATAAATGAGTTAGTGTGTTCCCGCCTTGTAGATTTCGTGACCACATCAGCACTTCATCCGATCGAATTTTTTTCAGGACGGAACGATAGCTGACGTCTTGAATAAACTCTGCTGGGGCTAGTTGTCCACTCGAGTCTTTTAATTCATTTAGATCCTTAACCCGAATAACGACGCGGCCAGTGTCGTGGTGTGAACGCCCGTTTAAACTCAGGCTTATCGTTTGCAAAGTGATTGTGTAGCATGTACGGCAATGCTCACCAACTGTGTACCACTCGCTCCGACCGTCCATGGTCGTACACATCGTGACGCTCCGTCGCCGCGGCACGGGCACGAAATACTTGACCCGCGCTTGATACTCGTACGATAAGACTTGGAGTTTCCGTGACGTGTCGAGATTCAACGGCGCACATTCGTCGCCCACGCGGACGACGCCCAAAGTCGCGTCCATGGAGCGATAGTGAAAGTAATACTTGGCATAGGAAGCGGCCGAGACGCGCACGTCTAGTCCACGGCATGCAAGTACACGAGCTCGAGCTCGTTCATGTCTTGGAGCGACACGTTCGGCCCGACGTGCGCAAAAACGGCATTCGTCATGCTCAGATCGTCCCACACCTTGGACGCCATGACCATGGCACAAAAGAGCATGCGGCGCCACGTCGCGCGCTGGAGTTCCAAGCGACCGCGCGTCGCGGTGAGGAGCCGCTCGACGTACACGAGCGTCATGATGATACACTCGGCGTCTATCTGGGCGAGCGTCAAGATGCGCTTAGGCCGCGAGCTCGCGGACCGAGGGCGGGCCGGCCTGGTCGGACAAGGTGGACGACGACGACGAGCTGGACGCACGTGGGGACACAAACAAGGGGACGTGCGGACGGGACGAGGCGGCGGTGAGGTGGGCGCTCGAGACTGTCGCGACTGAAGCTACACGCGGCACTGGTCGTGGACCACGTCGATCTTCCGGGACGGGGATAGGCCTATAATTGAGGGGGGATACGAATAGTAATTTGGGTGATTTCGTCACATTACACTTTCTGAAACCAACCAACTTGGTTTGGCCCGGGATCGAACCCGGGACCTTCCGGTCCCGCCGTGAGTAGTGAACCACTCGACCACGGTCGGATTTACGAATAGTAATTTGGGGGGGATACGGGTAGTAATTTTGGGGGGGATACGGATATCAATTGCCGTTTTGTAATGACTATTTTTGGTGATACTAAAATGTTAAGTTGCGTAAAAAATTTAAGTACTTTACTTCATGGCTTGTAAGAAGGGAAATCCTTTCCATTAATTAATCTTAAGGAATAATATCTTGTGCATCTCTTTAGTATTCCGATGGATAGCAGTGATGACGATTTAGTGCCTATTTCGCTGCTGCGTAAGAAGAACAAAGCGCCCTCTCATTTCGATGTGTCACCCTCATCTAGACGCAATGCCGCGCGTGCAGTAAAGAAAAAGACGCCGCACATGGCCGAGGAGGACTCGGACTCGGACAATGTGCCATTAGTTCAACTTCAGAAGAATGCTGCAGCCAAGAAGAAAGCTATCAAAAACCATACAGGAAACACAGATAAAAAGAAGGTGGAAGTTAGGAAGGGAACTGGTCTTAAACGAAAAGCTCCGTCGTCGTCTTCTGTTTCTTCTTCAGTGAAAAGCAAAAAATCTAAGACTAACGCATCAGTATCTAATGGAAAAGTAAAGGTAAAGCAAGAGAAGAGCGCGAGCGTTCGTAAACTGAAGGTGCACTCTAAGAGCGAGCGGCTGGACATGGCTATCAAGGCCTTCCGCTGGTGGAACGCTGAAGAGCTTCCGGAAGGCATCCAGTGGCGCACGTTGGAGCACAACGGCGTCTTGTTTCCGCCTCCGTACAAGCCTCACTTCGTGCCACTCGTGTACAAGGGAAAGGAAATAGAGCTTACACCTTCTCAGGAAGAAATTGCTAGTTTCTATGCAGCTATCCCTAAAGATGGTCCACAACTGGGGAATCCAAAAACAGCCAAGATATTCAACAAGAATTTCTTCACAGATTTCAGAAAGATACTGGGCCAGCAACATGAAGTTAAGTCATTTGAAGACTGCGATTTTTCTCGTATTGCTGCATACTTGGATAAGCAGCGAGAGGAAAAGAAAAATATGACCAAAGAGGAAAAGCTACCGGAAAAGGAAAAGCGCGAGATGGAGCTGTTTACGAATGGCTATGCGTTTGTAGATGGTCACCTAGAGAAGGTAGGCAACTTCCGAATTGAGCCACCTGGGCTTTTTCGTGGACGTGGCGAGCATCCCAAGACTGGAACGCTGAAAGAACGTGTGATGCCAGAGGATGTGACGATTAATGTGGGAATCTCGGATCGTGTTCCAATCTGCAACGTGCCAGGTCACGCCTGGAAACAAGTAATTCATCGCGATACCGTTTCGTGGCTCGCCTACTGGAACGAGAATGTCATGGGTGGTATCAAGTATGTTTTCTTTGCAGCTAGCTCAAGTTTTAAGGGAAAATCAGACTTAGCCAAGTACGAGAAGGCTCGGCGACTGAAAAACTGCATCGACAAGATCCGTCGGGACTATACAAAAGGCTTACGCGCGAAGGATATGTTTACTAAACAACGTTCGACTGCTATGTGGGTGATTGATGTTCTTGCGCTGCGTGTGGGAAATGAAAAGGGTGAAGATGAGGCCGATACTGTCGGTTGCTGCAGTCTACGGGTTGAGCACATGTCCTTTAACGACGAAAACTGTGCACTTACGCTGTCTTTCCTTGGAAAAGATTCGATGCCCTACAATAATACTGTTGAGCTAGCGCAGTATGGTGATGTCGGTAAGTTGGTGTATGAGAACTTGAAGATGTTCTGCAGGAAGAAGGGTAAAAATGAAGAAGTTTTTCACGAACTATCGGTCACAGAGCTGAACAAGCACTTGAGCTCCTTAATGCCTGGGCTCAGTGCGAAGGTATTTCGTACGTTTAATGCATCATTCACGTTAGAAAAAGAGCTGCCTGGTCCATCCAGACAAGAGCTGGATAACATGGAAGTCGCGCCTAAAGTTGTCCTGTACAATGATGCCAACCGAAAGGTTGCCATTCTGTGTAATCACCAACGGACAGCGCCGAAGTCTTTTGATACTACGCTGGATAAAATGAATTCACAGCTTGATCAGCTTAAAGACCAATTGAAGGAACTGAAGCAAATGCAAGTATTGATTTCAAAAGGCAAATCCAGCAGTGTCAAGTTGCGGAAGGAAGAAACGTCTGTCAACAAAGAGGAAGATGCCTTGGCTAAAAAAGCCAAGGCTCACCTTTTCCAGCGGGTTCCCTCGGTTGATCAAGTTGTCAAGAAGATTGAAAATTGGAAAAAGAAGATTAAAGCATTGTCTCTACGTCTGCAAGACAAAACAGATAATAGAGAGGTTGCACTGGGTACGTCCAAGCTTAACTACATGGACCCGCGCATTACTGTTGCGTGGTGTAAACGGGTACGTTCTCTGATAGACTGCAGGTGGCGCCTCGTCGATCACTTATTTTGTGCTTTTTCGCGTTCGGACATGAAACAGAATGAAGTACCAATTGCAGCAGTGTTTTCCAAAACGTTGCGGGAAAAGTTCGTTTGGGCTATGGACGTGCACCCTGATTGGAAGTTTTGATTTCACAACACTGCTTATATATGCTTTAACATGAATACAGCTGAATTGGTATTTGACTCCCTTCGCTAACTAGCTACGGTTGCTTTTCGGTATTGGAATCCTTATGTTTCTCTTCCCATTCCTCACAGCATTTTTTGAGTTTCTCCATAAGCTCCGTGTGCCCCCGCCGCTCGGCAAAGTTCCACGCCTTGTTGCCTGTATGATCTTCAAGACATGGGTTTGCACCCAAGCTTAAAAGTTTACTAGCAGCGTCATCGCGACCGTGGTGTGCAGCTGCCATCAAAGCTGACGAGCGATCAGACTCGACTCGCTGGAAATTCACATCCATGCCATTCTGGATTAAACTAAATACGGAGTGGAAATCCTCCTGACGGAACGCGTGGTAAATAGCCGCATCCATTACAGAGCCAAGAACCTGCACATTGCGGTCCTTTACCGAGAGTGATTTAGCGCCAGTACTGTTTCCTGTAGCCGTCCTTCCAATGTCGGTTCCACTAGATGATGATACTGATGGGATTACGCTTATCGGTTCACACTTTTCCTTCTGGCCGCATTTGGCACAGAACTCACATCGTGTGCATCGCTTTGAGACCATGCGTTTGCATTTTCGGCACGGCGAACGTTCCCCATACTGCATGTCATGCCCGTTTCCTCGAATTTTCTGCTCCAAGGAAGCGCTCAATGCCGCGTGATTTACATTGGTGATGACATTTTCATCGGCGAGCATCATTTCTTCATCATCATCTTCTACGTATTCTTCCAAGTCATCCTGATTATGGGAGAGGCCTGCATCCTTTTGCATGAATGACTTTGGTTGATATTGCAGCACAGAGGTTGGTGCAACGCGATGACTAGTCAAACTAGCGCTGGATGACGTTGTCGTGGAGGTAGTTCCCGCCGAGCCGCTTGACTTTCGCGGAAAAGTAGCGGTACTTGCTGCGGTAGTTGACGATGTTGACGAAGCTACGAAAGATTGCTGCGCTGTGGAGTGTCCACCAGAGGACTTACTGGGGCGAGAAGCGTTGCCGTTGGAAAAATTGCTAGTAACCTGACGAGATTCATTCTGACCATCTTTGACGGTAGAAGGCACACCACAGGAACTTTCGAAGTGACGCCGGTAAATATTAAGTCGGCTCCATTCGGCTGCATAATCTGCGTAACAACAATAAAAAACAGCCAAGAAACATGTCAGCTGTACGTTTTTTTTTGATTTTAAGTAATCAGATTGTACCTGGTCCAGCATTCTCGAGCAGCTCAACGACTTTAGGCAACGTTTCTGTAAGATACGAATTCAATTTCCGTTGTGCATCAGTTTGCACATTCACATCCAGGATCTGCACGAACGATAAGATGAGTAATGGACACCCCATGTTTTAGAGCCAATTGTCATTAGTTTTATAGGTCTCACCCGAAGTAACGCTCGCACTTGAGAAAACATTTCAATTCTCCTCTTCTCCTTTGACAGCCCTGGCTCGCGTCGAGTAGCGCCATCCACCAGCCACGCATTCAGCAATTTCAGACCATTTTCTGCGTAGAATCTAATCACCGTAATAAAAGCAGCACAATTAAGAATTACTCTCAAATACCCACTTGAAACCTCTTACACTTGGGCGTCGGCATCGCTAAGTTGCATGATTAGAAGTGCCAGAATTGCGCGGTGCGAAAGCGTGTGGATAGAGGGCATGAGTTTACACATAACCTGCGTGCGTTCGGAACCCACAACTTCGCCCTCTTCATTCATAATGAAGCCCAGTACACTCACGATGCTTATAGCAGCCGAGTCCTCCCATATTCGAGTTGGCATTTTATTATCCTACTTTGCAAATGAGCCAATCAGCAGTAATGTACTTAGAACGATTTGCATTTGATAAAAGAGAAGTATGGACACAGTGGCAGTGCGGGAGTTTGCGATCAAGAAGCTCCAGGAGGCCCGAGAGCGAGGCACGGAACTGGCTACCGTGACAGCTGCGCGTGCAGCCTTGTCTATATCTAACTCCGTGCCGGTATCGTCCTCTTTTATTTTCCGCTCGAGCTCATTGGCTGAACACGAGCAGCAATTGCGAGTGCCACTTGAACGAAAGCTTGGAAAACTTAGTGGGTCATGAAGAGAATGTTTTATAAGAATTTCGTGTTGATCAATTCGTTTATTCTGTTGACAGAGAGATCCAATGATTCACTGCGATCGAGCTTGGCTGGTAGGTCGACCGGGACGCTTGACGAAAGCATTTCTAAACTCGACCTAATCAACGAGTCTTTGGTATTTACTTTCGAAAACATTCGAGAGGGATCCCACGTGACGAAGTTACTGAAACAACAGCTTAAAGACAATGTTGCCATGCAGAACCCAAGGCATAAAACATTTTATCAAAAAAGCAGATCTTAAATTTGGGAATTGAAACTGCATTCACAACACGACACACTACTTTAATGTTGCCGCTTAGTTAAATAATCTAAAAGCGGATTCCGCGAAGACCCTTTTTGCAAATAATAACGTTTTAAGTCCATTCGATGTTTGTCACGCACGTTGTGGTGAAAATTACGATGAAAACAGTTATATAAAATTGAATTCGTCTCGTGAACTTTCAGCTTAGATAGAACCTTAGGAAATCAGAGTAAACCAAGTTGCAAAATGATTTCATAGAAATGAAATTTAACATCAGCCTGATTAATCTCTTACTGATGGTTCTTTTTTCGACGCTGGCGCACAGCATCAGCGAGGTCGCGCAACACCTCGACTGTAGATTCCCATCCCATGCAGGCATCCGTTACACTCTTGCCGTACACGAGCGGCTGACCAGGAGTCAGTGGCTGGTTGCCCTCCTCGATGTTAGACTCGAGCATCACGCCAATAATGCGGTCGTCACCGTCGCGCAGCTGGTTGGCTATATTCGCAGCCACAACAATTTGATTCTTGGGCTTCTTTTGCGAGTTGCCGTGCGAGCAGTCTACCATGATGTTATCAATCAGATTCGCCTTAACCATGCGAGCAGACGCATCGTTCACGTGCTCATTCTGATAGTTAGGACCCGATTTACCGCCACGAAGAATCAAGTGACACGTGTCGTTGCCCGAGGTGCTGACGATGGCAGCCAAACCCTGCGAGCTAACGCTTAGAAAGCAGTGTGAGTGCTTCGCAGCCACAACAGCATCTACAGCCAACTGTAGATCACCACCCGTGCCGTTCTTGAAGCCAACGGGCATAGAAAGACCCGAGCAGAGCTCACGGTGCAACTGACACTCAGTTGTACGGGCACCAATGGCACCCCAGCTGACCAAGTCCGAAATGAATTGCGGCGACATAGTGTCCAGAAATTCGCAGCCGGCCTATATAGAACCCACAGCATGATTAAGAGGGGTATGTTGCAAAGAAAGTAACGGACATACCGGTAGACCGAGCTCATTAATGGTTGCCAGCAGCTCACGCGCTACACGCAGTCCTTTGTTAATATTAAATGATCCATCAAGGTCCGGGTCGTTAATTAATCCTTTCCAGCCAACAGTTGTGCGTGGTTTTTCAAAGTATACGCGCATGACGATCAACAGGTCCTTGTTCAGCTCCTTCTTAAGTTCCAGTAGACGCTTGGCTGCAGTTATTACACAACATACTAACCTGTTGGTTGTCTTCAATCCGTTAAGTCACCAAAGGCTCAGCTTACCATAGTCTATAGCAGCATCTGTGTCGTGGATGGAGCAGGGCCCAACCACTACTATGAGACGGTCATCCAAACGACGCAGTATGTTTGCCAGTCCTTGGCGGCCTCTATTGATCTGCACAGAACAGCAAGAATCAGTAATGGCTTCGGCAAAATTCAATTGCCTTACCGTTTGCACAATCTTCGTCGTAAGGGGAATCTCCTCCAACAGAATGGCCGGCGGAATGAGCGGTCGAATACCAGAGATGCGCACATCCATAATGGCTTGCTTGTCTGTGATCTTGACATCTTCACTGGCTGTGCCGCTTGGAATACGCAGGCGGTGGCGATGCTCGTGTCCTGCCCGAGTGAAGCCATGCGTCTGCTGATTGTTGCTGCAGCTCTTGGTCGAGCTCGGCAGCAGGCGACCCAAGATGAAGCCCACAAGTCCCACGCTTCCGACGGTTAAGACTGTCGTTGTAGCGGTCAACAACACAAACGGCAATGAAGTCACTAAATTCCCATCGTGTCGCGGCATGGCTTCTATTCGAGGCCCCAAATTTAAAATGGTGCCGATGGTCCTGGCTCCAGTACTTCACCATCACTAATTAGTGTATCCATTGATTAT
>CM047584.1:1494136-1616195 GCA_026184515.1 Peronosclerospora sorghi | reverse complement strand
TGTAGTACCCGGTGCGGCGGTGGGTATATAAGGTTAAGGTAGTTTATCTATGGTTTATAAGGTTAAAACCATAGAAGCAACCTAAATGTTCCTATTTTTTTCAGTTAATTTGAAAATATACTTTGCGTAACACTTAGGTGATAACTTCGAACCGCTTGTCTTCGCTCGTGATACTCGAAGACTCACTGACACACACACCGCCCTGTTCAGAACCATTGTTTTCCATATACACACGGCCTGTACTAACAAATCCAATCACGTTAAGCAAATCCGCTTGCTCGGCAATGGACTTCTCCAGCTCCTTGAAAGCAGACAAGTCCGACACTCGAGGGGCACTGCTGGTATCACTCATCATGTTCGAGTTGCGTTTAGTCACTTCGAAAGCCTCGTATGCTCGTTGCGAGATTTCCCGTAACCGAGTCACCATGTCACTATCGCAAGAATCTCCATATCCTTGTCGATGCAATGGAGCATACTTTAAGCTGCCAGAACTCTCCCGCATTGAATTCTGTAAGTCATATACGTCAGTCTCCGATAGAACGTCGTACTCGTTACTGTCGAGACCGTCCGGCATCTCCATTGGATCAGCTTTCAATTGGGCATTCTGCTGTCTGTGCTCCATTTGGATCGATAACGGACTGATAGGCACTGCGCCAGCGCTGGACATTGTCCCGACGTAGAGAGGTATGCGATAGAATCGCTTGCTTTTGTGGGTGTTGAGTTCTTTGTTAAGGTCGGCAGCTAGCTTTGATTTACTGCTGTTCTGGTTTGACGCTTCGTCTGCGTCAGAGGAGCGATTATCTTGTTCGTCCGCTGATGTCGGGTGCATCTTGCTCTCGAGCAAGAGAGGTGATGGATTTGCTTCAACATTTCTTTCATTTGACTGAATGCTTCGTTCGCGACGAGCGTCGTTTACGCATTTTTTACAGAATACCACACATTTTTGGCGACTAGAGGCCAATGACGGTGCGTTACAGCTCTTGCTATAAAATGCTTTGGCTCGGCTTGAGTCTTCGCAATCCTTGCAAATGCTCTCAGCGCAGACAGTACATTCCACATGAGTCCGTACAATAGAGAATTTTTTGCTGCAAATAAAGCAGTGTCTGCGATTTCTGCCAACATCAAACGCGAAAGATCAGCGAATTGTGTGGATATGCGATAACAAAGTTCTACGATATTGCGTACCCGCCTTTCGAACGCTGAATCGTATGACCTTCTAATTGCTGCGCCATAAATCGGGCTTCCTGGACCTTGTTTAGATTGGAAACAATAGATTTAAAGATCTCGTGTACAAAATTGGCAAGTTTGCTGGATGAGTTGTCGCTTAGATCCACTGATCCCTGCCATAGCACGTTGGCGGAACTAAATTCTGCGTTATCCTTAAACAGCAGTACGGCCGACATTTTAGTACGGATGAGTCCTAAAGCTGTCTCCAATGATGCGCACTCCTTTAAGTCAACGGATTGAGTGACTAAGTATCCAACCTTGGATTTGTTTTTGTCTACCGTTAAGCCCATACTCCGAAGATAACACAGATCTCGATTCTTGGAGAATAGACCCGTTGACCGGCTTGCCATCCAGTTAAGACCAAGGTAATGATGTGGCTGCTGCTCCGTTTTCGTCTCCAGAGCGATCAGCACAACACCGTCGAGCGCATCAATGAGAAATCTCGAGTTGCTGCGAAAACCCTCTGTATTATCCGAGTAGAGGGCATCGAGGCAATGTTTGACCGACATCTGCACTTTGCTCATGCAGCGGAACTGGAGTTTTCGGTGGCCGTAGTGATTGCGACTGTCACATCGTCTAGTGTACGTGCGGATGCCAGTTTCTCGGAAATCGCGCTGCGAATTCAAAAGTTTCCATCCATTAGTGCCGTCCTCGAAACTCATGGCCCATTTGGCACTCTGTGTGGCTTCAGTTGACAATTGATCAGCCTGTTCCTTGAAAACAGCATGCTGATCGGGTGAGCAAGTGATGCGGGGAAAGAAGTCGGCGGCTAATGGGAAGCGCATATTGGTGTTCGATGATACTCGCTCCAGCGTCGACAGCCGAGTATAGTAACTACGCCGACTATCCATGACTGCACAACGTAGTGGTCCTGCACAGTGCAGGCTAGTTGGATTGCCTGCAGCTGTCGTTTGGTCGCGCATATGCTGTCTGAACTCTGCACATATGACCAGGCTTTGACGCACAGCGATGTTTTTTGTGGCAAAAGAAAGGTATACGTATTTTAAGGAATTTGGGTCATTTCAATCGCGTTTTTGCACAATACTAGTATGAATATGAGATTAATCAAAACGCGAAAGCATGTGTTGATGCCTGAAGTCCACGTGCTCAAATGGTCAACGCACGAAAATGCTGCTTGGGCAATTCTTGTACTTCCGAAAAATGAAAAACTTTTTTACAGTTCGTCACCGCACTGGCTCATGGGCTGTCCATTAGTAATTCCGCTGATGTGAGTGTCACTTCGTCGGGATAGTGGTAACTTTACGGAGGTCAAGACGTTCGAGAGCATCTATGACAGGAACTTTTGAAGCAGGAACAAGGCAGGCTATCTGCCGTACCGAGCACCGTCCTGGATTAGCAACTTATGTTTCATAAGACGATGACGAAGAGCATACAAACTTCAAGTGATACGCGATCACAGTGGTCGAAAATGCATTATGATGGTACATCAAGGAAATGTATTTTTTGCCTTTATTAGGGGGTCTCAAACTTGATTTTGGCGCAACAACAAATACGACGGTATTTCACCCGAAATACGACAGCCAAAAATACGACGAATTCACGATCAGAAGTACCCCTTTTCAAACCTGACACACCTGTCGTATTTCCCTCCGCCAATTCGTCGTATTTCGGATTTCCCTTTTTGACACACACTTTCGCACACCACACTCACTTGCCTTCGCCCCGTCTATCGACCAACCACACAAGCTCCCTCAGAAGCAGCTCGCCTGAATGCTCTGCCGCTACACATATTTGGCAAACGCGTTTTCCTGTACGTACATAGCGGCAGCCTCGGCTTATGCATATGATAGAACGACTTCAAATCCGAATAGATTGCACGTTTTTGTTAGAGCTACGAGCTAAGTGCACTCTGTGCTTACGTAGAAACACTACTTGTAGAAGATCGGGTTGTCTTCGATCAACCTCAGAAGCGAGATGAAGCCCACTCGGGACGTGCGCGTGATTTGCCGAAACTCGGGCTCAGGCAGCGTTATATAGTGGTTGAGGACGAAATCCTGGGATCTATACCGCGGTTACCGCTCGTTAAGATATGGGGAGGCGCAAAGCAGCGTGTACAAATTTCCGGCGTCTTCAAGGAGCTCCTCGTCGTCGTCGAGAAACTCGAACGCGCATAGCTTCTGAAGATCAGAAAGCAAAGCTTGTCTTTCAGACGTGAAGGGCATTCTTAGCGGCTAGGTTGAAAGAGTCGTCTGTGAATAAATAACTAGTATTAATAAGGGAGACAGGCAGAACTCTTACAGGACGCAAAGGGAAGTGGGAGGCCAGAAGGCGTGAACGAAGATGGGGATAAGGGTTTGGGGTGTGGAAATTCCTCGTGTCGTATTTGTGAGTGAAATACGATCGCATTTTGGAAATAACCAGGTCCAGAGGTGGTGTATCGTATTTCCATTGTCGTATTTCACCCAAATAAGACGCAAATTGGCTAAGTTTGAAACCCCCTTTTAGGATTTTTAGGCTCGAATTCTTAATTACGTTTTATAATGTATTTCTGTTTGCTTAAAACTACCTGTGTACCAACACGTGGCAGGCTGCCACGCCTTCACCAAGGGCTCCCGCCCTGATTGGCTAAAACAACAAATAGGTCCGAAGCTTTCGGACTGGTTAATACTTGACCTTAACCGTTGTGTATTTAGGTACACCAACGTAACCAAATGTAACCCCGTTACATCCTCCCCCACCAAAACTATTGCTACGCAATAATCAATTATAGTTGTAGACCCCAACTGCCAGAACTCTGGTATCAAATGAGCACCTATAGAGGTGCTGATGATTCTCCACGAGAAGAGGATGTCCTCTACTCGGGCGACAATATCTCAGATGAGGGGGCCCTTGGGGATAGCTCCCCTAAGGATGACCGCTCGGACGACGCCGAACGGCGATGTTGGCAGCCTACTTTCCCCACACGTGGGGAAAATGCGCTAACTAGCGCACCACCATTGCCAACCTCGGATGGCAAATCCGGGTCGCCGAAGGCGACCATCTCCAATGAGTTGGACGCGGCTCAGGAATCTCAACTTGCCGCAAAGGCACTAGAGGCTGCATTACGCGCCCCCAAACGCCCTTCACGGGCGGAATATCGCTTTGCGGGTCCTCGTGACCTCAAAAAGTGGGCTAAGAACGAGGTAAAGAAGGATCTGGACTTCTATACCCCTGGTCCTGTGGCTGCACAGCCGCGTCAAATCGCCCGCCGGAAACAACTCCGGGAAAGACTGCTCAAGCAGAAGCATTTCACTGCCACCTCGTACCGAGAGCGCTCGGGAAACAGGCACAGGGTGTCTTCGTTGAGAACCTCCACGAGGTTCCCTTCGTTCTCCTACAAGGAGAAGATGCCGAAGAGGCAGAGCAGAATTTCCGCGCTTGGACAGAAGGGGAGAAACGACTCCCTGACTTTCTAAAGCTGTACAACAGCTATTCCGAACGTGATGTCGTAAAGCGTGTTATAATTGGGCCCAATAACGGGCCTTATTATAAGGCCTTATTATAGGGCCTTATTATAGGGCCTTATTATAGGGCCTTATTATAGGGTCTTATTATAGGGCCTGATTTAGGGGGGGGGCGATTACGGTCATAATCGGTACGTAATTGTATAGGATGGTGGGTACCACGGCGTATACAGTTGCGTGTACAACCGTGGTGCACATAGTCAGGACATAGACAGGGCATAGGAAGATGGGAAGATAACGTACAGGTACTCCGCGAACATCGACGAGCGGCGACGGACGACGGACAAATCAGGTCTACTGGTCGACGGAGGACGCTGGAACGGGTAGTTCTGATTGGTGGATATTAGGAAAATTGGTAGTTCTTAGGATTTAAGCAATAAAAAAGTTCTCCTTTTGCGTTAGATCTAGCAGATCGTTTCCGGGACGGCACCTTTGCGCCTCCCTTATTAGTATACACCTCTACGTCCCGGGAGGGAGCACTTTGTGCATTTTTGGCCCACCGGCAGACGTAGAGTGTTGAGAAATCACTCCTCAACTCCAGCCGCTGTGTCAGCGGTACTTCTATAAAGGTTTTTGGTTTTGAGAGTGTGATTGAGCAGTGCTCTCACCCCTCCACGTTTGGTTCGCGTTTGGCCCCTAGAGTTCGGCTGCTGTAAGCGCCCCACGGGAACTCTAGGTGGATTAAGCGTAATTTACCCCCCCCCCTCGTAGGTCTAGGCTAGGAATACATAGGGTGTTCCTTTAGCTGTTCGATCAACACCTGATCGACACTCTGCAACTCGTGACCCGCGATCAACAACTCGCAGACCGCACCAACTTGTACCTGAGCGACGTTTGTCACCTGATCAAGTCTGATCACCGCTTATCAACTACGTTTGGTGCTTTATCAAGCCTGATCAAGCCTGATCAAGCCTGATCACCGCTGATCAACTACTTTTGGTGCCTGATCAAGCCTGATCAAGCCTGATCACAGCTGATCAAGACTTTTGGTGCCTGCCCAAGCCTGATAACTGATGATCAAGCCTGTTCATCGGATCACGTCTGATCAGCACCTCGATCAACTCATTACAAGTTCCCCAATCTTGCATCAAGGAATTGCCGTGTCTACATCCCCGCCACCTGGAGAGCGACCCACGCCTAAGCCGTCGAGTACACAAGGTGAGCAGAAACACAAGCAGTCAAGGACAACCGGAGGACCCTCTTCGTTAGTCGGCAGTCCGGGCGCCGTGGTACCGCCTGATCAAGCGTCAAAAACTTTGATCAGCCGCTCCACCACAATGGTGCGCGTGCCCGGATCTTTGGGCGACGCGGGATATCACCGCGATTCTACGCAAGACGGCACTGATGTGAATGTGAAAACGGAATCGGAAGCAGAAGTGAAGATTAAGGTGGAAAAGGAGGAGGAGGTTGTGACGACGGAAGGCAGTTCGCCGTCGTCATGCCTGAAGAGGAAAGGAAATGCTGATCATCAGGACCTGGGGAATAAAGGAGGAGAAACCTCGACCACCTCCCGAGGCTCCTTCGGGAGCCCATGGGGATCATAACTTGCGTTATGATCCGCCAAAAATATGTGTATAGATTGATCCGGATTGGGATCCGGTGGTGAACTATTACAAGACCGACCAGCCGAAGGTGTTGATGAAGACGCCTGGGTAGGAGGGCGACGAATGTCGATCAAGTACACCCCCCAACGGAAGCCGATCTGGTGAGGACGTTTTACCGAAAGGTTTATAAAGGAAAACTGGAAGATTTATTATTGACGAATTCGATCATGAGCCTACTTAAAGTCATGATCAGCGGGAAGCTGAACGGACCAGTCTATCAGCCAGTTACGGATGGGAGGGACAAGCTCACGATCGTACTGAGGCTAACACGCCTGATCAATCAGGCAGGTCCGACGACAGGCGCCTACGATGCTGAAGAGGTGTTTGATCAGGATACAGAAGATCTGTCAGAAGCTACCCAGCAGTTGTTTCATCTATTGCTACCTATCGTGGGTCAAAACACTAAGTTGGAACCCTCGAACTCTCCGTTGAATATTGAAGCAAGTCCGTAAAAAAACTCAGCAAAACACACGGGATCATCGTGCTACGAATCTGCCCCTTCTGAAGGCGATGAATTTGAAGCGGAGTCGAGTAGTGCCGGGGGTATAGAGCCCAAGATCACCAGAATGACAGTTTGCCAGAAGGATAAATCCAAGTTTTCGGCTATCAAGATGGAACCTCAATCGATCAAAGCAGAAGACGATAAAGTATCGCAAAGCCCACAGATGCAGACATTATTTTGTAAGGCTATGGAGAAGTTTCTGGCTGAAGAAAGACGCAAGCTGACACCGGGAGTCGTCGTCGGGAAAAACCTCCAGATAAAGATTGGAAGAGCGGCGTCGATCAAGGACGTTGACATGGAATCTGTGCATTCACTGCGTCAGCAGCACTCGAAGCCAGAAAGATCGGCAACGGTAAAGGACGTTGACATGGAATCGGTAAATTCGTTCCATGATCAACGATCCCAGAGCGAGTATATTGACCCAGATGAGCCGATCACACTACCACGACGAGCCACCGTTGCGTCCGCACATACTGGGATGCCTGATCAACAGACGATTCTGTGGTTGAGCGGATGATCAAAGTTTTTGACGCTTGATCAGGCGGTACCACGGCGCCCGGACTGCCGACTAACGAAGAGGGTCCTCCGGTTGTCCTTGACTGCTTGTGTTTCTGCTCACCTTGTGTACCCGACGGCTTAGGCGTGGGTCGCTCTTCAGGTGGCGGGGATGTAGACACGGCAATTCCTTGATGCAAGATTGGGGAACTTGTAATAAGTCGATCGAGGTGCTGATCAGACGTGATCCGGTGTAATCGAGCTCAAATAAGGTGAGAACAGGCTTGATCAGCAGTGATCAAGCTTGGGCAGGCACCGAAAGTCGTTGATCAGCTGTGATCAGGCTTGATCAGGCACCAAAAGTAGTCAATCAGCGGTGATCAGAATTGATCAGGCTTGATCAGGCACCAAAAGTAGTTGATCAGCGGTGATCAGACTTGATCAAGCTTGATCAGGCCCCTAAAGTAGTTGATCAGCGGTGATCAGACTTGATCAGGTGCCAAACGTCGCTCAGGTACAAGTTGGTACGGTATGCGAGTGTGGTGGAGTCAAGTTCGAAATCGAATACATTTGTATCGACAACCTGACCACCACCATCGTGCCCAGCCTTCCAACTTACGGGGGGGTACCCAGCGGACCTCCATTCGAAATCTGGTCCGATCGTCCGCTGCTGGCAGACGACCGGTCATCATCCAAAGACACTTGGTCCGATTCACTTAAGTTCATCTCACCTTGTGTACCCGATGGAATGGGCTAGTTACACACTCAGTGGATCGGGATCGCAGATCGATCTGATTCGGTCTTGAATATGAGACCGTGCTGGCTAGGTGTACCTAGGGCGGAACTCTTCACCCCAGGTACGTAAATACCAGAAACACTTCCAAAAGATAAATTCCAGTAGGTCGATCGTCCAAACGATCTAGACCTGACCAATACGAAATAATAGAGGGTAGACCAATCAACCGGTATAGCCCCTGACCAATATGAGAGAAGACCAAAACCGATCTAAACTCCAACCGATGTTACAATAAGCCAATATGTCCACGTAAAGACCCAATATGCCCGTGAAACTCCACAAACGATATCTCCACGTAAAGACCAATCCAGTGAATAGCACGTTACAAACGTACTTGAGTCAAAGTGTCGAGATCGCCAAATCGTACTCCCGTCGAGGGACTTCCGGTGGACAAAGTGCGCGTGCGGCGCTTCCAGACCGGGTATAATAGGTGAGAGGGGATAATTCAACCCTCTTCCCCCAAACACTCCGCGGCGGGAGGAGGCGACTAGTGTACGTGAAAAGAAGAACGGCGACCCCTTGCTGCGGTGTAGACTTGGAAAAACCGCAACCAAAAGACTCTTACTTGGAAAAACCACAACTAACCAATAATACTACCTCCCTATGGTCCCTAATGTACCCACACAAAATTATGTAAAATACCCAATATCAGGTGACTCACCAAAACTTGCGTTCTTGACACTCCTTGAATCTGATAGGCTAAAAAGCCCCCCCTTGTTTAGACCAATCCGAAATTCGACCAACTGCCTTGACTAAAAGTGACCAAATTTGTGGTACACTTCACCACAGCCTCCCCTGAGTCCGACCGTGTCGCACAACGATAACGGTCTGACTCACCCATCACTGGACCAACTGGACCTTGGTCACTCACACTTCTTCCCCATGGATCAAACATCTTCGACACCTGCGTCAGGTACTGCCTTTACTACACTTGATCTTCTTATGCTTCCCTTTGACGATTGTTCTTGTTGTTCTTGCAGAAACTCTATGCGCCGAGTCGCCCCACCTTGCTTCGCCTGTCCGGTCGGCTCGGTCTGACATCCCACGTAACTCTCGTGCACTTCAAACATCGGAAGGGCGTCAGACTGAAGCCGACACGCAGATGCAGGATATTCTTGCAGAAAACATGCGTCTCAATACCCAGGTGGTCCACCAGGCAACACAAGGTGCGCATCTTTGTCTTCGTCTTGTACTTGTCTTGGCCCTCGTTTGTCTTCAGCTCTCATCCCTCCCAGCGTCGTCAAGGCAATAGGTGCCATGCTTGATGCCGATAGGCAGTCCGACGATCATGTTGACCAGCTTCGACCAATTTTAGAGGAGCTGGTAAGCGCGCGTCATAAGCTTTCCCGTCTGGAGGCCAATCAGTCCCATCTCGGGGATCAACTTGCACTTGTTCGCCGGCAGCAGCTGGACGGACAGTTTGACGCGACCTCACTGCGCATGCAAGGCGACGACTTCGCGCGACGCATTGCCGAGCTTCAGATTTAATTCAAGACCAGACCGGGAAGGTCCGGTCTTATCAAGAAAAGTCAGACGCTTGGACGATAGAGTCGTGTCGTCGTCAGGTGGCAATAGACCAGTGCCGCCAGCGCTTGATGAACTTGCTGCATCCGTGTTCGGTTGCTTCCTCCAGCATAGATTGGTCTTCGTCGGCAACCTTAGTCGCCTCGGAGCAAGACCAAGACCGCTTGCAGCAGGACCAATACCGACATCGTTCATTGGCTGATATTCAGCAGCCCGAAATTGCACAAAAATCGAAGAAGCGCGCGGACGCGACGGGTAGCTCGAGGGCGCGGGGCACTGCGCGCGGAACCAGACTTGGGGGGAAGCGTGCAGTGCCTCATAAGCGATCCAAGACACAGGCGCTTCTTATGGACTCGGACTCGGACACGGGCGAAATCTACAACCCCTCGGAAAGTCGAGCGCCCTCGCGCCGTACTGCAAATCGCACCAAGCACACAGGGGTCTTGTCCGAGGAGGACTCCAGCGAAGGGTCTTGAGATTCCGAGTTTATGGTCGCCATCCAGTCCAAGTCACGAACGAATTTACGTGAAAGTTTCATCCAAATGGTGTCGACATTGGGGTCAGAACAGAAGACCGGTTTGCCAAGTGACGCCACACCAGTATCGACATCAGCGAAACCGGCGAATTCGGTTCTCCCCGGGACATCCGAGCTTCACAAGTACGCTCTACTGAATAACATGGCAGTTGAAACCAGATCTCTTCCACCGCGGACGTTTGAAATCACCTTGCCGTGGTCGTCGGGGCAAATCGGATGTTTGCGCCGGTCTACCCTGACCAAGCAGCTTCTGGTCCGGTCTTTATCCCTCCCGGACCCCTGGCTTTTTCCACCGGCCAAGAAAACCCCTGCCGCTTCTGCATGGAGGGCGGACTTGATTACGTCGGCGCAGATCTCCCGCCTATACGGCGATGAACCATCGAAATTTTTCGAACACCTCAAGATAGGACTTGTGTTCCACTTGACTCCGTGGATCGGCACTTTGCTAGTCCGGGTGAAGAATTTCAACAAGATCCACGCCCAAGCAATTTGGGAAGCGTCCCACTACTTGATGCTTCCCCCCGACCGGGTGCGACAAGATCCGGGCCTGGCGACGTTCCAGAGCAAGCGCAAGCGACGTCGAATTCGGGCGGGAGAGGCTTGGCAGTCCCTTTGCCAGTACATTTTGGACGGGATGCGATCCCGCGAGTGTGACGTCGACGTATTCTTGTACCCGGTGTTCCTCCACATGCCGAGGCGTCGCGTTGAGAAGACCAGACTGCTGGCCGACGACGGCATATGGTACCCCGGTCTTGATTGTGCTGATCCGGTCGCGGACCTCAAGGATGCCTTGGTCCAGCTTGACCGGAAGGACCCCTGGCGTAACCAGTTTCAGGATCAAGTGAAAAATCATCCGTCGATGGTCATCGGCCGTCTTTGGGGCGATAGCAAGTGAAGTCGCAGGTAGTCGACCAGATAACTCGTAATAAATGTCATCATTTCTTTTTCATATGTCCGATCGTCAAATCACTTGAACTAATTTTACCACTCTCTCCATAGTTACACCGAACATGTTATCGTAAACAGTTCCACCCCCATCACGAAAAATAGTCATCACATTCGTCATTCCGCTACTCCAATTCGTCACAGTTCATCACAATTTCACATCAACTCCGGACCTTCCACATCTTCACACCGGTCTATACCGACCGATGCTACTGCGTGTCTTGGTCTTGGTCTTCATGAGTCTGCATCACTGCGAAGCGATTACGACTGACTCGTTCTCGTTCGAACTCCTGTAGAAGATCCCCACAATTCAAATCGATCTCGTCGACCCAAGTTGATTCATCATGGTCGTTCCATCGGACCAGGTACTCTCGGTGAGTCCGACCGAACCTGGTCTTCTTGGTCGACCGAACATCTAAGACCTTCTCCACTTCAAACTCGTCTTCCTCTAATAGTCGTTACCAACTGTCCTCCGGCAGTAACGCTTCATCGAAATCAAATTTTTTTTCTTCGTCTACCAGACAGAGAGTTTTGGGTAGATCAGGAAATTCTCGGACCAGCTTCAACTTGGACACATGCACGATCGGGAAGACCTTGTAATCTGTACCAGTTGTTACTAGACGGGCAGCGTGCTCACCGATCAGCTCGGCAACATGGAAAGGGCCGTGCCACATGTGAGCCAGCTTCTTCGCATAGCCCTCTTTCACTCGGTCTAGGTATAGCCATACCCTCGCTCCTGGTTCTATACCGTGGGGTCGGACCTGGTCATTGGTCCGGTCTGCCCGGTCTTGTGTGGCCTGACGCAGCTTTTCGTTGACGACTTCTTTTGCATGCTGGTAGTGTTTCTGGACCTGAATGCGCCAGCGTCGAGCATCGCGATCGCGGGTCCGGGTGCAACCGATAGGTATCGCAGCTTCCAGTGTCGACCGAGGGTCCCATCCATATGTCAGATAAAAAGGCGTTTCTCCTCGGACCCGATCGGTCGACGAGTTGAGTGCAAACACCAGCCTTTCTGCATACTCGTCCCAATCTCGCTGGTCTGGGTCAGCAACGTACATCTTGATCGCCCTCGTTATGGTCTGCACCATGCGTTCCGCCGATCCGTTTGATTGCGGACGATATGCCATCGTCGCACTCTGTTTCTGGCCCAGCATGTTATTGAAAGACCGGAACACCTCGGCCATAAAACCGGATTCCCGATCGTGCCTGATGACCTCGCTGGCGCCGAATCTTCGGAGCACACATTCTTCGTAGCTCTGGGCGATCTGCTCCGCAGACCGAGATGCACTTGCCTTCGCAATAACTAGACCAGTGAACAGGTCTACCCAGATCAGCAGCTCAGTGTTACCGCGCGTCGATCTAGGCAGTGACGGTATGTGGTCCATCGCAATGACCTGGAAAGGGTAGGTGGCTTCGATATTTCCGGGCGATCGCCCCTTGATTACCGGTCTACCCTTTCCGGTCTCGCAATCCGTGCAACAGCCCACATATTTCTGCACACTGCGGAAAAGACCTCTCCAGTGGAAGTGGGACCTGATCTTGTGATAGGTTCTGCCTATGCCCTGATGCCCCCTTCTAGACTCACGTGATAGTGATGAAGGACATCCGGCTGCAGCAACTCGGGGATCACTAATTTCTCCAGTCGGTCCCGGTCTGCACTGTCTTGGTCGGCATCGCGGTAGTAATACAATAATCCATTATCATCCACTTCGTAGATATCCGCGATCTTGATGCACTCTTTGGCTTGACCGTTCGTCAACTTGGACAGTTCACCACGCAGGTAGGTCTTCAGGTTCATAATCCATTCTTCTTCGTCCTGCGCCTTGAGGATCCGTCCCATCCTTAACTGTTGCACTGCATATTCGTTCAAAATTTACTTCGGGAACGGTCGGCGAGACTTCTGAGCTTTCGATCTAGTCGCGACCATCACATGCACCTTGAATGGGGCTTTCTTGGGTCCGATCACCTCTGGGAGCCTGTTTATATTCACCAATTCATCCAGAACGGCCTTCTCGGTGATCGTAGCCCCGGTCTTGTCTTGCATGGCCTTAGTCGCGAGGTAGTCGGCGCTTCTGTTCCAGTCCCGTTTCACGTGCAATAGCTCGTGGTCGGGGTGGTCCTTCAATGCCTTCATTACTCGATCATTTAGCGTCCTTAGTCGTTGAGCCTTGCAGTCGATCTCTCCGGTGATCTGCCTGATCACTAGGTTGGAGTCACCACATATGATGACTCGCCCCTTCTCTTGCGACGACAGCAGGTCCAGACATAGAAGTAGACCTCGGTACTCCGCCTCGTTAACAGTAATATCCGGCGTGAAATCGGCAGCGGCTGCAACTATAGACCATTGTGGCAACTTCCACAATACGGCACTATAGGCGCCTATCTTCTTCTTCACGCTTGCTGATCCGTCAAAACTTAAAACCAAGAGCTCTTCATCATGGTCGACGGTCGGTGGCGGTCTCGAAACTGACTGCCGAGGTTGCTTCCTCGGGGCAATCGCTATCAATGCCTCGTCCACTTCAGACCGAGGGGTGATAGTGGCAGCTAATGTGCCCAATATCTCTTCCTCGCCCCCGGTGCACTTAACGACCTCGAGGGTCCACTGCGACAAGACCGCCTACCATCTGCCTAGACGTCCGTCCATCCCATTGGCTGATAATAGCCAGGCCAAAGTAGACCGCCTTGACAGGACCTTTATAGGTCGGCCGACCAGCAGGTTGTAACACACATCCAGAATTCGTAGCAACGCCAGAACTTCTTTCTCGACAATTCCATAGTTCACTTCATTTGGCTTCAGCGTTCTGCTCGTGAACGTGACCGGATGGTACACACCATCATGATCTTGTACTAGAGTGGCCGTGATAGCCCACTTACTGGCATATACAATAATGGTCGGCACTTTTTCGGGAGCGAAATGCTTGAGAATCGGTGCCGTCGCCATCTTAACCTTCAACATACCAAAGGCAAACTGTGCACGCTTCATATGATCTTCGGCCTCCACTTGCGGACAAACTGCAGCAAGACCAGAGTCGGCGCCCTCCTGTAAAGTTGCCCGATCTCCTTCGCGCAACATATGATAGTCAACTTCCCGGAGATCGTACAGCACAGCCGCGTAGATAGCAAAGTCTTCAATGAATCGGCTATAATAATTCAAGCTTCCCAGGAAGGACTGCATTGCCTTCAGCGATCTGGGGAACGGGAGGTTACTCAGTGAATCCAGGTCCTTGGGATTAGCCTCTAGACCATTGTTCGAGACCATATGGCCTAAATAGGCGACCTTGGACATACCCCAAAAACTTTTCACGGCACTGATAGACAGGTTCCAGCGGTCGCATGTCTCCAACAATCGTTCAACCTTCTCGCACAGATCGTTCCATGACGAGGCAGGTATCAGAATGTCGTCGATGTACGACCGCCTCCCTAGAACGGACGGTCCTCTTTACCGATCGGGTTCACCATCTCTAAACACATCATAACTTTTAACAGGGTCCCGATCGGTCTTGATCTTGAAGTGTCCGTACAATGCGTTGTCTATCAGCCTTTTATAGATCTTGGGCGCGTTCTTCAGACCGAACGGCATACGATTCCACTCGAAAAGACCAAACGGCGTCACAAATGCGGAGATCTCACGGGCTCGATCAGTCATCGAGACCACCCAAAATCCACTTGCCATGTCCAGCGAACAATACTCAACGTCTTGTCCAGTTCTTCCAACAAATCATTAATCAGCGGCATCGGGTACACCATTAGTTTAGTCAACCGATTTACCAGACGATAGTCGATGCACAGTCTAATGTCAACGCCGTTCTTCTTGATAACAATTACGATCGGCGAGGCCCATGGCGAGGTCGACGGTCTAATAATCTTGGTGACCAACAGTCCTTTAATGAGATCAGAAAGCTTTTCACGGTACTGTGGCGCCACGCGTCGACGTCGCTGGGCAATCGGCTTGGCATCTCCAACGTCAATATCGCAAATCGCACCACGGGCTGCAGGTGGTAAGGCGTCGCCCTTTCCGATCAGCAGATGTCTTTTCTTCCATATGATATTCTTCAACTGCTCGATCTGGTCTGGACTGTTAAGGTCTTGATCACCCACTTGTAAATCATCCGTTGTAACTTCGGGCGAGTTGGCAGACACTTCAGGTAGGACTGCCATTTTGCTCTCCATCTCCTGAATGTACTGTTCCCCGCCTTCATGCATACATACTTGTTCATCTTCTGGGGTGATATCACCTAGACCATATGGAGCGGCTGAAAGCCCCTGGTCTTGACTCGACGGGCTATCCTTCACTGATATCGGTCTGATTAGGAATACCGTCATGGTCCGACCTAGCAATTTCATGTTCCCCTTCTTCCGTTTCTTGCTCCGCTGTCGCCTGGTCTTGTGCTGACACCACGTTGACTAACCTTGGCTCGTCTACTTGATGGTACACCGTTCCTGGTGACTGCGGCGCCTTTCTTCGGACGAACATCTTTTTTGGGGTGACATAACTTGGTCTTTCCACTAAAGGTGAGATATCCTCTTGCACCGACCCATCATCGCTGATAAGATCGGTGTCGATTGGTACGCCAGGTTTTGCCACTCGACATACCGCCTCGATCCAATCGAGACGAACCCCATCTTCCTTGGTACCTTCCCTTCTGCTAACCACATGCCGACAATAGTGTTATTGTCCAGTGTCAGCGGCTTGTCACCGATATTGGTAACACGGACAAAATCACGTCGACCAGCACTCTTTACGAAGGTCGAGACCCACCGATCGCCCCTGGTCAACCACAACTTCCTCGAACGAAAACCTTTCTCAACCGGTATCGGCAGACCGACCAACTGGGATAGTGAGGTCTTGTTCCCACCGGACCAGATCGGTATACGGACCGTACAGAGGTCTTCGACCAGCCAACTGGACCTGGACCTCATCCGGGAGCGTAAGCACTCCATGTGACAGGTCTAGGCGAATACCAGCTGGGACCATGAAATCAATTCCTCGTACAGCGTCTTGACCAGCCAACTTGCCAACACAAGCGCTGAAAAAGTAGACCAGCGATCCCGACAAAGTAATTTTCACACGCGTTCTTCCTTCGGTCATATAAGAGTTTTCGCCGATCCCGACGCATTCTTGTCTCTGGGTATCGTCTATACGACATCCGACCTTACGAGCAAAGGCGGAGTCGATTATCGAGACTTCAGCTCCAGAGTCGAAAAACATCGTCGCCTTCTGGTTATTAATCTTGCCACAGGCTTTCGCCTGCTTGAACCATTTATCAGGCGCGTGATACTTCCAGTATCCGCGGGATTCTCCAGGCAGCAAGTCCAACTGCATAACCACCTTAGTCCGGGAGTACTCATCGGTCTTCAGACTGTAGACCGGATGGTCTCGGTCGACGCAATTTGGAATAGAACGTGTATTGTCGGTCTTATCCTCCTTTCCGACATATGCATAGATGTGAACCGTAGAACGCTCGGCTCGATCCAGATTCCTACCTGGCGAGCGTTCTAGTTTAACATATTTTCTGCGTCCGACGGCAGCATCCCCTGCTGCTTGTCCGACACGTACCACTTGCGCATCATGTTAAAAAAATCTTCAATCTTGCAGTGGCCGGCCTCGTGGATCTCTCCACATGACTTGCATACGAAGAGGCAGTGGTCCGTCGGGTGGCCGCGTCTCTCGCACTTCTTGCACACCATCTTCTTCCAGCAGTTTGGACCATCATGTTTGCTCGACCCACAGTGGGAGCACTTCTGACGAGGTCGGTACGGATCGGACTTGCTTCCGTTCCTTCCCTTCCGGTCTACCTGGTCGGACTTCGACCTGGTCTTCGGGGCAGGTCCCGCAACATAGACGTAACGATACTGGTCTTCATCCGATGACTCCTGGCTGGATTGACTTTCACTTTCCCCTTCTGACCCCGTGCTGTCATCAGCTACAATTGCCTTGACCGCTCGGGTCGGTCTGGTCCAAGGTCTCTTGACCGTATCGGTCTGGGTCTTGGAACGATAGCGACCTGATCCACCAGCGGTCTTCGCTCTCATACTACGCGACTGTTGTAACGTCCGCAGTGTCTGTTCGACTTCGCCCGCATCCTTAAGACGCACCAGCGTAAGCTGGTCCGCCAGTTCTTGATCGTCCAGGGTACTAATGTAGTGACCCACATGTTCCAGAGCAGCACCGTTCGGCGGGTTATTCTCTTTAATTGTTATGCCGGCGCGAAGTGCAGCCACGTTCAACCGATGAAAATACTCGATCGGTGTTTCGTCGGCCCGCTTCTGCATATGGTGGTACTTACGGGCGCTTGAAAATCCGGAATTACAATATTGACCTTCAAAGTCCGCACATAACAGGTCCCAGTCAGACCGGACGCCCCGACCCAACTGTTGAATCCAGTTCGCAGCCGGTCCTTTTAACAAATCCCGGAAGATTAAACAACGTTCGCTTTTTGGGGTCTGGTCTCGCAGGAACGCAGACTTGACCCGACTGAACCAAGACCGGGCCTGGTCTTCATCAGCATCCTTGCCGGTGAAGTCCTTGAGGTCGGTCGTCGCGGCCATACGGATGCGCGGAATCGAAGCAGATCCAAAGTCGTAGGCAGTAGTGGAGGATAGTTTAGCCTTGCGCACCTTGCCTGCGCCTGTACCATCTGACCCACCATGGTCGTCAAGACCGCCAACCGACTCCATATCACAGTCACTTGTCTTGCTTGGTCTACGCGGTCTTGCCGGTTGCGGCTTGAGCCTTCCCTTGCCGGTTGGTATCACTTCTAATAGGCTTATCCATATATGTTACCGATTCCATATCCACATCTTTGCAAACATTGATACCTGGACAGGTAGACCGGTCTTGGACATGTGAGCGCATAGGTGGTCTAACCCGTTCTTCCATGAAACGCTGCATCATCGTCTCAAACATGGCTTGGACGTTGGCGGTCGTCATGGGCAACGTGTTGATACCCTCCTTTTGCGGAACTGAGGCCTGTGGGGCTTGCTGACGCCCCGACTGGCAAGCAGCCCCTTGCTGCCGCATGTCCTTTTTTTGTTCAGACCGGACATGGTCCACCCCCATGGTCATCCGCTCGACACCGATCTCCAACTCTGATGAGCTGTTAGAAGCCGGTGGAGACTGGTAGATCGATTCATCATCTGAACCAATGTCAACAAGCTCTGTGGAGGCTTCGGCGACCTTCATTGCCGTGGTGGGAGTTGGACGGCGAACCGCCCCCACCAGTGGCACCAAACGGTCGTGGAGGTCCGACATCGACGCCTCCAGTCTCCAAGCATCAAATTCAAACAATTTATTGACACCGGCGGGGTTCTGCATTTTAATGCCAACCTCCGCCAACATCGCCACCAAATTCTTGACGAGCAGTAATGGTCGATCACTCTGGATCGGCTCGGTAGAGGGACCGAGAAGACGGTCGGGGATATGGAGGTCCAACACCCGAAAGACCTGGTTTTGGCGAACAAATCGCTTCGATTCGAAAACATAATACATCTTTTCCAGGTCTTGTTCGGTGATAGCCTCATCCCCGACCTTCGACTTTTCTTCGAAGTCGTCTTCGTCGGGTGGCGTTCCCAGCCCTTTTCTGGGCACCTTGGGTACCTTGGGGACTTTAGGGAGGTAGACCGGATCGTTCCAGTCAGCCTCCAAGTAATTTTCATCTTTTAGTTTTCCATCAATTTTTTCATTCATACACATAGGATCAGGACCAAGGTCCTGATCCTTTCCGGAACTATAGCAAGACCTTCTATAGTCCCGATCGGCTCCGGTGGGAGCCTTATGGGGAGGAAAAAACTTATTAATCCCGATCTGGTCCTCCGCCAGGCCAGATCGGACATCGCCATCTTTATCAACAACGAGAACGTAGGGCGATAGCCTTTCCTTACGTCCTCTCCAGAACGACTCCATATACAAATCATTCAAATCTTCGAATCCAATTTTTGATGGAATATCAGCACGGTGATATCCACGATCACCAAGTGATCCGGGCACGCGCACCATTGTGGTGGAGTCAAGCTCAAAATCGAAAACATTAGCATCGATAACCTGACTACCACCATCGCGCCCAGCCTTCCAACTTTCGGAGGGGGTACTCCGCGGACCACCACTCGAGATCTGGTCCAATCGTCCGCTGCAAGCAGACTACCGGTCGTCATCAGAACCCACTTGGTCCGATTGTTTAGTGTCCATCTCACCTTGTGTACCCGATGGAATGGGCTAGTTACACACTCGGTGGATCGGGATCGCAGATTGGATCGAAGCGGTCTTGAAAATAGAAGACCGATCTGGGTAGGTATCTCTGGGGCGGAACTCTTCACCCCGGACACAAACAGACCAAAAACACTTCCAAGAGATAACTTCCAATAGGTCGATCGTCCAAACGATCAAGACCTGACCAATACGAAATAATAGAGGGTAGACCGACCGTTACGGTCTAGCCCCTGACCAATACGAAATAAGATCAAAACCGGTCTAGTTCCCAACCAATATTAAAACAAGCCAATATGTCCGCGTAAAGACCCAATATGCTCGTGAAACTCCACAAACGATATCTCCACGCCAAGACCAATCCAGTGAATAGCAAGTTCCAAACGTACTTGAGTTGAGATGTTGAGATCGCCAAATCGTACTCCCGTCCAGGGACTTCCGGTGGGCCAAAGTGCGCGTGCGGCGCGTCCAGACCGGGTGTAATGGGCGAGAGGGGATAATTCGACCCTCTGCCCCCAAACACTCCGCGGCGGGCGGAGGCGACTAGTGTACGAAAAGGGAAGAACGTCGACCCCTAGCTGTGGTGTGAACCAAGACCAGAAGAGGTTTCAGCCACTTATCCGAAGGCTAAAAGATTTTCTTACTCAAAGGTATAACCTCTGTCCTAAAAGGTAAAACCACAACTAAAATACTACTACCCTATAGTCCCTAAATGTACCCCCACAAAAAATATGTAAAATACCCAAGTCGGGTGACTCACCAAAACTTGCGTTCTTGACACTTCTTGAGTCTGATAGGCTGAAAAGACCCCCTTGTTTAAACCAATCAGAAATTAGACCAAATGCATTGACAAAACTTGACCAGAAGTGTGCCAAATTTTTGGTACGCTTCTCCATATAATCTTCCCATCTTCCTATGCCCTGTCTAATTCCTGACTATGTGCAAAACGGTTGTACACGCAACTGTATACGCCGTGGTACCCACAATCCCATACGATTACGTACCGATTCTGACCGTAATCGCCCCCCCCTAAATCAGGCCCTATAATAAGGCCCTATAATAAGGCCCTATAATAAGGCCAGTTATTGGGCCCAATTATAACACGCTTTACGACAATTCCCAGGATTAGGATGTCTGCGATCAGTGATCTAAAAGAATTTTCGGGAAAGGAAGGGGATGAAGATCAAGCGCGGAATTGGATTAGTCGCCTCAAGTCAGCATTTATGCGGGATCAAGCTTCTGATCCTGAAAAGTGTCAAATCCTAGGCGATTTACTAAAAGGACCAGCGCGCAATTGGCATCGCCAGTTGAGTAGAAGCACTCGATCAAGTTGGAAAAATCTTGTGGATGAGTTTGAAGTGCAATATTGTGGAATTGGACAATCGGCATCCCGCCAGTACTATTATACGAAGCAGCGGTCGGATGAAAGCCCAATCGAATATTTGCACCGGTTGAATGTGGCGGGATTGCGAGCCAAGTTGCCGATCAGGGATGGATCGCCCTTCGACTTTACGTGAACATGTACAACATTTCTTGGATACATTGGCCAATCAAGAGCTCGCTGATCAACTGGCGCTTTTGCAGTTGGACACCGCGGCAGACCTGGAAGAGACATTGCGGGCGTATGCACGTAATAGGTGGTACCAGCCAACGGCGGCCGTAGGTACCAGCCGATTCCGCCCGAAATTCGGCGATGATCGGGCACCGGCCCCAGCGCGAAAGCCCGAAGCAGTACGCGCGATCAAGGTGTCGTCTGGAAGTGAAGAATCAAGTGCCGACGACAGTGGAAGCGATGGAGATCAGCGCCGTTACATGATTGATGCTATACGCGACCAACCAAGGGTGCTCGATCAGCCTAGCGATTCCCGATCGGGTAATCGAAGTGATACAAGTGCAGTCGATCAAGGGGCGGTGAATAAATGCAGTCATTGTGGGTCGATCGGGCACGATAACCTTCGTTGCTGGAAGCGCCTGACCTGTCTCAAGTGTGGCAAGAAGGGACATCCGACCGATCATTGTTTATACGTCTGTCGAGTCTGTGGCGAAGTTCACGATGCGGGCAAGTGCCCTATGGAAGAGTTTTACAACCGCATCCGCCAGTGGTACAATCCCACCATGCATGCTGGAATGCTTCCCAAGGAAGCTGAAGATTTGTTAAACTAGGACGCTCGCCAGGTTGGAATCTGGTACGAGACGAGCGTTCTGGTTTGTGTATTTTTGCATATGTGGATAAGAAGAGGGCTGATCAAGCAGAAGAAAGAGATAATGATAAATGTGATCAGCCTGATTTACCACGCTTGGCTAGTTTCCATATCGATGAGTTTTCTCGGTCCCCGGTGATCATGGAGGTCGATCTACTTCCAGGTGAATCGCGCGGATATTAGAAATACCACTCGCCAAAGAAATGGTTTAAACAAGCCAAAGCGAGTGGTAAAATCAATAACGAACGTGCCACGCTATTATTTGATTCTGGTGCTGAAGTGTCGATCATCGACTCAACCTTTGCTCGTAAGGTGAGTTGTCAGATCGACACGAGTCAAACGCAAGAATTTGTCGGCATTGGAGAAAGTGCATACCTCACGGAAGGGCACAATAAAATCAAGATTACGCTAGCAGGCTCGTTGGTCTATTATTTCCATGCATGGGTGGGCAGACTTGTTGGTCAAGTTGCTATACTGGGTATGGATTTTATGATACCAGCTGGTGTTCGATTAGACATCGCCCACGGTGCACTAAGTTTGCCTGATGAGGTGATCATCCCATTGGAAGGACGCCGACAGCTGTACGGATCGAGTGGTAATTACATGAAGCTTAATCAGTACGAACAGATCCCAGTAGGTCGATCTGCCAAGGTTCGAATTTATGACCAGCGATCTCGAAAGTTGTGGATTACTAGTGCAAAAGATTGGTTCCACACTATCACTAGGGGCGTGGGCAATTTGCGATACCTGCGTGTTACGAACGTCGTTGATCATCCGATCAACGTGAAAGATGAGACGATTTTAGGTATCTGGATGAACAAAGATGATGTGCCCCGTCGCCCTGGATTTGTTTCCATAGGGTCTAATTGTTACAAGGAGTGGCAAAATATCGCGTATCAATCGTCTACCGATTCCGTGAATGACGATCAAGAAAGTGTCGATAAAGTTCCTCTAGTCGATAAGAGGGAGTATCCTACTCCTCGAAGTATTTTAGTACGCCCTACGGACCCAATCGCTACATCTGTGGCATTGATAACCGGAGGGCCGCAAAAGGTGCAAGAGGTGCAAGCGCGGTGCAATCAGGAGCCGGAGATGAAAGGTCCGACCCCGGAGCACGGAGTTGAACAACCTACTGCAAGAGATACGTTTATTCAAGACACGCGCGATCTCCCTGTCTCAGCCGATCCTAGCGAAGTTGGTGTAATCCCTATCGATGATCAGGTTTGTTACCATTAAGGTGGAGATTTGTATGTGGAGGAACTGGAGAAGCAGCTTGCTACGTTGCCCGAAGTATCTGCAAGCCCCGAAGAAGTAACTAGGGACGAATTGCTAGTCGGAGACCCCTTGGTCAACTCACCAGAAGAAATTAATCAGCTTCGCGATATAATTCGGGCGAAGAAACATCTGCTGATCGGAAAGGGGAACGCACTACCTCCTGCTGCACGTGGAGTTGTTTTTTTTGCGATATCTATGTAGGCAATGCTCGCCCGATCGCCCAAAAGTGTCGGAAGGTGGCTCCACAATTTCGCGAGAAGTTATCGGCTTTGATCAAGGGCTATTGGATACCAAGATCATTCAACCGTCTACGTCACCCTGGGCATCACCTATAGTCATCATCGTGAAAAAGAACGAGGTTGATATTCGCCTATCTATCGACTATCGCGCTGTGAATCAACTCACGCGCCTGATGGTGTATCCAATGCCCCTGATCTCTGATCTACTCGAAGATTTGGATAAAGCGCTGTGGTTTTGATCTTTGGATATGGCGAGTGGTTTTTGGGTCGTATCTATGACCGATCGAGCGCGTCAGATTTCGGCGTTTGTCACTCCGTTTGGATTGTTCGAATGGAATAGGATGCCTTCTGGCCTAAAGAATGCTCCGCAAATCTACCAGCGGTTGATTGATAACGCATTATATGGGTATCTCAAGGTTAAGGACGGTGCTGACAAATCGGCTGATTTATTTACTGTGGGAGAGCCCGACCAAACACCGGGCCCGTCTGTACTGCAGCGGCGATCATATATCGATGATATTTTGATCCCGGCACCTACCTGGGCTACCCTGTGTGACAAAGTGCATCGTTTGTTGGAGAAGTGTGATCAGTGGAACTTATCGATCAGCGTGACCAAATCGTACTGGGGGCGAAGTGAAGTTCCCTATTTATGGCATCATGTCTCTAGCCGAGGGGAAACAAATCCAATTTTTTTTGGATGATCTGATTGATTTGCCTTTCTCTGGCACCTTACGGGCCATGCAATCGTTTTTGGGGAGTCTGAACTACTACCGTCGATTTATTGAAGATTTTGCGATCTACGCCGCTGTGCTCTACGAATTAAGGGAAACGGATTATCAAGAGTTAAAAAGCCGATCGTTGAGCAAGGAGAATATGGATCAGGAAGGTGATCGATTAATCAGGGCAAAAGTAGCATTCAGCATGCTGAAGGCGAAGATAGCGTCATCTATAACCCTGCGCCACTTTGATCAGAACAAAGCGCCAGTAATCGTGGTTTACGCCAGCAAGTGGGCGGTATCCCCCCGCGCTGGTACAAGAACATGATCAAGTGTATTACCCCGTGACATTCGCCAGCTGAACGTTGAAGAACGGTGAGCTGAACTACAGCCCCGTCGAAAAGAAAGTTCTGGCGCTTCTACGGGTCTTGGATGTTTACTTCACGATGCTGGTCGGAAAGAAGATCACTGTCTTGTCGCGTTTACCCACACTGAGATGGTAACATCCAACGGTTTGTATTGAAGATTGGGACGATGGGCTGCGATCTTATCACAGTGGGACCTCGAGATCAAGAAATGTGTACAGGGAGAAGAGGAGGTACTAGGGGCGTTAGCTGCAAGTATCACTCCTCGCACCAAAATCGATGAGGCCCTGATTGCGATCGCACCGAAAAAACAACCGCGGCAGATGATTGAAGTACCACCTCCGACGGTCGGAAAAGGCGAAGAGCTCTACGTGATTAGTTTCTATGGATCTGCAAGTGTCAAGCGACGTGTAGGTGCGTTCAGCGCTATCGTATGGAAATTACCGGAGTGGAAGATTATGACCGCGGTAGCCGATCATGCGCCTGATATCACGGTGAATGAAGCGGAATACCATGGATTGCTTTTAAGTTTGGACCTACTGTCGAGAGACCCCAAAGGAAGGATGATCGTGTGTGGAGATTCGAATTGAGTGATCCGGCAAATGCGCGGCGAAATAGAGTGTAAAGCTCCGCGATTGCAAGTGTTGCAACAGCGTGCGTTTAATCTCCTTCGCGAATGGTCGGATCATGATCTAGTGCATGTCAAAAGAGAGTGGAATAAGAGTGCAGATCACATCACCACTAGGGCTATGCTGGGTGGAACAAGATTTGAAATCGATGATGTGAAACAGCTGGAGGAATTGACCGATCTCAACAGGTTGCCGGAAGTGATCACATGGAATGAAGATCCCACTACCCCGCAAGTACTAGTGATGACACGATCACGTAACCTACATCAGCCGCGACCTTCAACATGGCCCGATATATCTATAGCCGGGATAAGGGAGGAACGGGTGAAAAAGGCACAGGACGAAGAGAAATGGATTCATGATTTGCGAAGTTATCTGTATGGTGACGTCTCACGATTGAACGCAGACGAGGTTAAGTACTGCGCGAAAATTGCTGACAGCTACGATGTCGATGAACAAGGATTGCTGATCTACTGTGGAAACATGGCTAAAAGAAAAGCCAACGATGACAGAGATGATCAAGACGATCAGCACCTTTCGATTAAGCTGGTCTTACCCGAGACCCTACATGCAGATGTCCTCCACCACTATCGTGTGCGCTTGGAAGGAGGACACCAAAGCATAGGGCGTACATATCAGAGGATCAGACGATACTTCCATTGGCGTGGTCTATTCCGAAGAGTACAAAGTTTTTTCGGACAATGCGTAGATTGCGAGACGGGGAAAGGCAAACCTACGATCAAGGGCATGTCGCCGGGGAATATCGAGGCTACGTACCCATTTCAAGTGATAGCCAGGGATCATATACCGTCACTACCCCGATCGACGGATGGACATACTGAACTGCTGATTTGGACGGATCTGTTCACGGGTATGGTGATCGCGAAAGCTGGATCGTCCCGCACAGCGCAGAAAGTTGCCGAAAATTATGAAGAATGTGTGTTTCGACGATTCGGGGCTAGTGAGGTGATCCGGCATGATCGGGAACCTGGTTTTATGTCGGAAGTATTTAGCGCGCTCAATAAAATCGTGGGACAACGTCGGATGCCAGTATGGCATACCGTCCACAGGCGAATGGTAAGGCGGAGAGGACGGTGCAGACGATCACGCGAGCAATCAAGATGTATGTAGCAGATGCCGGCCAGAAAGATTGGAGCATGTATGCAGAGCGGCTGGTATTCGCGCTGAACTCAACCCCCGATCGTATTCGTGGTGAAACACCATTTTATTTGGCGTATGGGTGGGACCCACGATCATCGTTGGAATCGACATTGCAACTGGGCGGAATTCGGAGTAAAGACCGGGATGCTCGCCGGTGGATATATAAGCTGCAAAAGGACTATCGTTACGCCCGTGATCAAGTGAGCGCTCGATTGCATCAAGCGGTGGCTGAGCGAGCTGAAAAGCACAATGGTCAAGTGACACCACACAAGATCGAAGCTGGATCAAGGGTATGGTTATACCTTGATCGGGTGAAAGAAGGGTTCGCGAAGAAACTGACGCACATGTGGCATGGACCCTTCAGAGTCGATGAGGTAATCGGTAATCATGCGGCGAGACTGGTTACGGCTGGCACCGACTATCGTATGTTCCCAGTAGTGCATCTGTCCAAGTTGAAATTGGTCAAGGAATTTCCAGATCGCCCTACTACGGCACTAACAGCTGGGATAGAGGAGCGTTTCGACTTCGATGAAGCTTTGTTACCTGAGGACAGATCGTAAAGGACGCTAGATCCAGATGAATTTGAAGTTGATCGTATCACCGATGTCCGATCAGGTCGAAAGACTAGATATGGAAGAACGTTACGCGAATATCAAGTTTACTGGAAAGGTTATGCTGAACCGTCGTGGGTAGACGAGGCAGACTTAAACTGTGATGCTCTGATCAAGGACTTCGAGAGGAAAAGGATCAACAGACATCGGTTTGACGTGATGCAAGTGGACGAAGAGTCCAACTAATGCGTGATAGGCAGACTGGTCATGAATTACGATCGAAGAATTACCGATTGAAGAAAGATGATTGACAAAACTCACAATGGATGAAGAAGCGATAAATGGCTTGAGGTGATGTGTTTACGATGGATATTGCGAGACAAGGTGATGGAGTAACGAAGATAAGACGACAGAATACCGGTTTATATCATGCATGGGGAAGTAAAGAAGCACAGTGGAAATGGCATGATCAAGATTGCTTATTGATTAAGGGCGGAACGATAAACTGATTAACTAGACCCAAAGAACTTGCGACGAATCCGAGGGATTTTACGGGCAGGGTGGTTTTCAGGGGAGGAACGATATTGAACCCGCCAAGGTTCAAAAGTATCAACCTCCTTCAAAGCGTCCAATAGGGTCCGAGGTGGCGGGTCCGAGAGGAACCCTGGGTACCACGCCCCATCATCGGCCGGGGCATACTTCAAAGGAAGGTTGCGAGCACAATGGGTGATCGACGGGTCCAGGAAAATGTCGATATCACATCTTCCGTCGACCATTCCCCGCAGGACCAAATCCACGACCCTCTTCCAGGTCGCTCCGGCACGACTTCTGCGTTGGCGGCGACTGTTGTAGTAATTCCAGAAGAAGTCATCCGTCTCGCGAAGGCCTTTGGCGATAGGGAGGTAATGCGTCTACTCCCAGATCGCCAGCGCGTGATGTTCGAGAAACGACCGGCACTTTGTCTCGAAGTCAGCGAACCAGCCGACTGAGAGAAAAGAAAGGGGCGGGAACATGGTCATGAAAACGCCCCAAGGGCATTGAGAATACAGCAGCTCCACTTCCGGTTGGGTGATCAAATGACCGGACCATGAATCAGCCGGAGGGGCGTGCACTGCAGCCGGGAACAACCATCCTGCCGGTCGGGTCAAGTAGTCAAAGACCACTTGGGCCTTGACGTTACGCAGATCAAACCCACCAAGCTGATCCGGAGTCCACGGCAGGATGTCGGCGTCACTGGCGTCATCAGATACCGCGATCAATGTCCGGAAATCATCCGTACGCGGAAACAGAGACCCGGCAGTGACTTGATCAGGTAGATCCTCGCTCCCGAACTCGCTAATTGTAGGAGTGGAAGGAATAGAAGCGATCGGTCCAGGAAATCCGCCTTCATCGTCCTGATCAGGACTTGGGGGATCATCGTCTTCCGTCTTCGCCTCGAAATAGGAGAAAGGAGGCGTGGACGCTTCAACCGAGAGGAGGATCGGGAACGCTGAGTACGCCTTTTAGGCGAAGGGGCGGCGCGGCTGATCGAGCCGTCAGGAGGGTCAGTAAGGCCCGCTGGCGGTGTAGCTTGATCAGAACCCGCCGAAGGGGTGCGGATAACTGGTGTGATCTGCATCCGACTTACCAGCCAACTGAGACGCTGAAGGTCCCAGTGAAACGAGCGCAACTGTGTGACTTCGCCCTGAACCTCCTGCAGTTGATGGCGCAACGTGTCGCGTTCTACGGAAACTTGATCGAAGCGGCATTGCATGGCGGAATTTTCGTTCTCCAGCTGAGAATATGCGGCGTGCAGATCGTCCAGCTCAATTTGGGGGTCAGACACTCCCCTGACCCGATCAGATAGTTCCTGCGCCTGGGCCATGATGGCAGTATACTCGTCCATCTTCAGGCAATTGGATTTGTTTTTCTTTTGAAGGCGATGATACTGATGTTTGCGCCTATCAACCTCGGCAGTGAGCCTGAGCACCTGTTCGAACAAGCGCTGATTCCCAGAGGCAGCCTGATCGCGTTCTTCTTGTAACTTGGCTAGGCGCTGTTGAAGTTGATCCAACTCCCGTGTTTGATCAGCGATGGTGTCTTCATGCACCGATTGCAGATACCTATCACGGGCATTAAGGCCTTGCAGATACCGGATCTGTGCGCGTTGATCGACCATGAGTTTTTCTTGATCGGTCATTGCGCTTTCAATGGTCTTCAACTTGGTCTGGAGATCATTGATGGTGGTGTCGACGAAATCACGCAATGGCTTGAGCTGTTCGAAGGCGTCCCGCTTGATCGCGACATCTAGCTCCACTACAGCGCGTTTGGCTCGAGCGAGCTGCTGCCGAAGCATCGCGACCGTGTCTTCGATCATCGCGAGCGAGTCAGATAACGTGGCGATCTGATCATCACGCGCGTGTAGGGTCTCTTGCAAACTGTAAGCCCGATTGATAGGAGCTATCGCCTGATCAGCTGTGGCCCGATCCAGGGCAGGAGCGTTGGCGGTGTTTGCCGGGGTGCCGTCCGTTATCGCTTGCATGATGGAAATGCAGGAATACCTGATCGAGACAGCTTGATCGCAGATGATGCGGTTGGTGAAGGGTGAAAGTTGGATCGCGAGGGGCGTACCACTAACAGCAACAGCCTGATAGAACGGGACCTGATCGGGGGGAGAAAGGGCAGGCAGATTGATTGGTGATTATCACCTGGCCGATGACGTCATGGTGGACAAGCCGACCAACGGTAGCATGATCCACAATATAAAACGGCACTGATCGACCCTCGCCCCAACCGCTGTACGGATGGGACGAGGATCAGGGGCGGCTGTCGTAAAGCGTGTTATAATTGGGCCCAATAACGGGCCTTATTATAAGGCCTTAATATAGGGCTTTATTATAGGGCCTTATTATAGGGCCTGATTTAGGGGGGGGGGGCGATTACGGTCATAATCGGTACGTAATTGTATAGGATGGTGGGTACCACGGCGTATACAGTTGCGTGTACAACCGTGGTGCACATAGTCAGGACATAGACAGGGCATAGGAAGATGGGAAGATAACGTACAGGTACTCCGCGAACATCGACGAGCGGCGAGGACGACGGACAAATCAGGTCGACTGGTCGACGGAGGACGCTGGAACGGGTAGTTCTGATTGGTGGATATTAGGAAATTGGTAGTTCTTAGGATTTAAGCAATAATAAAGTTCTCCTTTTGCGTTCAACCCCTTGGACACTACAGGGACGGCACCTTTGCGCCTCCCCTACCTCTACGTATCTCTACGTCCCGGGCGGGAGCACTAAGTGCGTTTTTGGCCCACCGGCTGGCGTAGAGTGTGAGAACTCACCCCGCAACTCCGCCCGCAGTGTCTGCGGTTCTTCGTTTAAAGGTTTTTTGGTTTTGAGAGTGTGATTGAGCAGTGCTCTCACCTCTCCACGTTTGGTTCGCGTTTGGCCCCTAGCGTTCGGCTGCTGTAAGCGCCCCACGGGAACTCTAGGTGGATTAAGCGTAATTTACCCCCCCCTCGTAGGTCTAGGCTAGGAATATATATATTTGGGTGTTCCTTTAGCTGTTTGAAGACTCAGAGGCTCCGTGATCGGGCAGTGAAGACTTCCACTGCCCGATCAAGTACCTCCTTCGCCGATCAACACCTGATCGACACTCTGCAACTCGTGACCCGCGATCAACAACTCGCAGACCGCACCAACTTGTACCTGTGCGACGTTTGGCACCTGATCAAGTCTGATCACCGCTGGTCAACTACGTTTGGTGCCTGATCAAGCCTGATCAATCCTGATCAAGCCTGATAACAGCTGATCAACGACTCTCTGTGCCTTCCCAAGCCTGATCACTGCTGATCAAGCCTGTTCGCACCTGATTTGAGCTCGATTACACCGGATCACGTCTGATCAGCACCTTGATCGACTCATTACAAGTTCCCCAATCTTGCATCAAGGAATTGCCGTGTTTACATCCCCGCCACCTGAAGAGCGACCCACGCCTAAGCCGTCGGGTACACAAGTTGAGCAGAAAAACAAGCATTCAAGGACAACCGGGGGACCCCCTTCGTTAGTCGGCAGTCAGGTCGCCGTGGTACCGCCTGATCAAGCGTCAAAAACTTTGATCAGCCGCTCCACCACAGTGACGTTCGGATGTAGAGGACATGCGCTTGGCGTTTGCCAAAGCCAAAGCGATGGGGCAATTATCTGCCCCTTATCGCACGCGCTATGCTAGCGCCCATGCCCTCACAGTGGTGCCGGAGCGCAGTGCAAGTTCCGCATCTGCCTCCGGCGAACTCCCAACTACTGGGAGTGAAGGGGCTGCCCCCGACCCTTTGGTCGCCGACTCGCAGCGGGATTCTCCCGCTCGGAAGCGTCAACGACGTCTCGGAAATCCTACCGCAGGAGAGTCTCGGACTCCCACGAACTCTGTGAGTGTGGATAACCCTTCTACTTCACTAGATACTGGGTTTTACCTCGATGATGGCGTCGCGCCATCAGACGCTCCACATGGTAATGTGGAATCCCCTCCGAATCGAGAACTGGAGGAGGCGTTCGCGAGATTGCGACGTGAGGTTCACGCGCGCTGTGATCAACACAGCCTTCGTATCGAGGAAGTCCAGGATGGACTACACGATGAGGTGGGTGCGATTGACCGCATCAAGAAGCGGCTTGAATTTCTCGAGTCTGCCCTTGACGGCTTCTGCCGTTTTGAGGGAAGGGTTGAAGCTTCCCTTCCGGAGCTTCGTGGTCGCCTTTCGACCCTGACGTAGTTTTACTCCGCCCTGCCGTGCCTTACGGCTATCCGCCTGTTCAACCCCCTCCAAGAGGGGACCCGCCTCCAGGTTCTGGTATGGATTAAGCATAACCACATAGAAGGTTGGATGCGTACGCATCGCCTTCGGAATATCCAAGGTATACGCCAAGCCCTTGCGGGCTATCACCTTGAAAGGCCCCACAAACCTAGGGCGCAGTTTGTTCCGTAGACGTTGGAAACTGCATGTGTAGGAAGATTCTTAGCGTTTAATAAAAAACTTTCTCCTACTTTGTATACTTTTTCGTTACGCCGCCCCTTGCGGTCAGCTTGCTCCTTCTGCTTGTCTTGGCTTTCCGCCATGGCATCGCATACGTGCCGTAAGACACTAAGGCGCGTCGATAAGAATTTATCGATGTGCTTTCGCACAGATACAGGGCTGACATCAGGGAATCCTCCCCCCTCAAGACCTGGGCCACACACACGTGGCGTCAACGGAAACATCGGATTCACTAATCCGTTCACGTAAAACGGGATAAACCCCGTAGATGCATGAACCGAATTGTTTATAGCGAATTCGGCCATAGGAAGCATATCACTCCAACTCTTTGGAGAATCCGGACATAAACTCAGGATAATGTCCTCTACTACGCGATTAACGCGTTCCAATTGTCCGTCCGTCTACGGATGATACGCAGTGGACATGAGGAGCTTGGTGCCCAGCACCTTAAACAGTGTCCCCCCCCAAATATGTCCCGTAAACGGGTATCCCTATCCGATATAAGGGAATCAGGTAGACCATGCTGTCGAAATACAAGGTCTAGGAACACTTTCGCTGTTCCTTGTCCATCAATGGAATCTGGAACCGCCGCC
Source organism: Peronosclerospora sorghi (assembly GCA_026184515.1). NCBI lineage: Eukaryota > Oomycota > Peronosporomycetes > Peronosporales > Peronosporaceae > Peronosclerospora > Peronosclerospora sorghi. Next base: position 1,584,158 of record CM047584.1, on the reverse strand, counting down.
AGGTGAGCCATATTACTCAAACGGTCTACAAAGACCAAAATGCCTATGTTCCCGGCCTTATCCTTCGGAAAACCGAAGATAAAATCCATACTAATGGATTTCCATCATTCCGTTGAAACCGACAAGCTCGCCAAAGGCGCTGCTTAACTTGCAGAGGGTTTAACCCTCTGACACGTCTCACAGGTGCGTATACGCACCGACCCACTTATACATGTTGGGCCACCAATACAAAGCGCTTAAAGCGCTGTAGGTCTTATCCCGACCTAAATGACCCCCGGTAGGGGCATCATGTGCCTTAAAGAGGACTCTATACTTCAGTTCCTCATCATGAGGAACAGCCACCCGCGGAGTGTCCTCCGCGCTCGTTATATAATATAGCAAACCGTCACAGTACCTGTAACGGTGTAAACGAGCTTTAGCTCGACTTGAAAGGGTTGGCTCAGACGAGCCACGTCCCTTTCCACCCAACGCGCTGATATGCGCCGTACACTGTGGGTCTTTCTCATACGCCTGGCGTATGAGATCCACCACAGACGAGGTGACGAATGTCGCGTGAGCGAGCTCGTAATCGGGACGACGCGACAACGCGTCTACAAGCACATTCTGTTTACCAGGTTTATACTGAACCTCAAAGTTGTACTCCGCAAAGAAGGAGAGCCAACGGGCCATCCGTTGGGAGAGGTGAGGCGACTTCGTCGCTGTGTCGTGAAGGGGTTGAAAATTGTAATAAATCCACTTAATCAACAACACAAGGGGTAATAATTCATTCCTCCTTGCTTTACTTCCCGGGTACTTAATACTTCCGTCCGAAACAACAAACCAATCAAACACACTTGGGCCACACTTCAAAAGACGATTCCGGGCTGCCCCCAACACTAGCGCACTTCAAACGGATGCTGCTCCACTTGCTAGGGCGTGCGCTCACCGACTTCCTTGTGTTACACTTGGTTTTTGTATTGAATAAAAAATAAGGTTTCTTTTGTTAAGGCCGCCAAAGATCTTCGCACTTCAAGGGAAATTTCGTTCTATTAAGTATTACTACCTCCTACATCAACGTCAATCACTTTTTTCACCCACTACTTTTTGGTTACTTCAGCGCTGACTTCAATACGTGGCAGTTACCGCTGAGGCCCTCTGTAGCCTGATTGATCATATTTGAGAGCTACCACTGATTCCCTCTGTAACCTGATTGATCATCCTTGAGAGTTACCACTGATTCCCTCTGTAACCTGATTGAGCGAGGTGGCCGTCGCGAGGCGGCCGTCGCATGTCACTCCTGATTGGTCAAAAATTCCACTTATTTTTCCACATTCATACCAATCACAAACAAATTAGCCGTGAGATGGCCGTCGCGAGGTGGCCGTTGCAGGTCGCCTCTGATTGGCTGAAAATATATTTTCCAAAAAAATACTTAACTACTTGAAACAATCGATAATACCCAAGCCGATCAACTGGAGCAGCCGAGGGCGCATAACTTTTCGTTGGCTTCACCGACATGAACGGACCCGCCGTTGTACTAGTAAGTTACGCCTATGTCTTGACTCCCTTATGCACTGCTGACAATTCGTCTTCACAATTTGTTTGTCTTGTTATATCATGTGCCCTAGCGCCCCTTTGTTGTCGAGTATGATAACAAGGGCGCATGACTTTTCGTTGGCTTCACCGCCATGAACGGACCTGCCATTGTACTAGTAAGTTGCGCCTATGTCTTGAATACCTTATGAACTGCTGACAGTTCGTCTTCACAATCTGTTTGTCTTGTTATATCATGTGTCCTAGCGACCCTTTGTTGTTGAGTATGATACCAAGGGCGCATGACTTTTCGTTGGCTCTGCTGCCACGAACGAATCCACCGTTGTGCTGGTAAGTTGCGCCTATGTCTTGACTCCCTTATGCAATTCTAACAGTTCATCTTCACAATCTGTTTGCCTCGTTATATCATGTGCCCTAGCGCCCCTTTGTCGTTGAGTATGATACCAAGGCGCATGAATTTTCGTTGGCTTGGCTGCCATGAACGAATCCACCGTTGTGCTGGTAAGTTGCGCCTATGTCTTGACTCCCTTATGCACTGCTGACAGTTCATCTTCACAGTCTGTTTGCCTCGTTATATCATGTGCCCTAGCGCCCCTTTGTTGTTGAGTATGATACCAAGGCGCATGAATTTTTGTTGGCTTGGCTGCCATGAACGTATCCACCGTTGTGTTGGTAAGTTGCGCCTATGTCTTGACTCCCTTATGAAATGCTGAAAGTTCGTCTTCACGGTCTGGTTACTTGGTTATTTTATGTGCCTTAGTGCACCTAGTTGTTGGACCTCGAATTAGACAGTTATGAAGCTGAAGACGCTCAACTTAGCGTTTAGCGTCACTGCCATGATGCTACAGCTAAAGCAACTGTGTCGAAACCTTGTAAAATGTGGGAAGCATTACTTGGGACTAGTAATGAATTGAAGCATCTTGCTAGAAGACAGAAGCTCCGCACTACTAACATCGTGTTACACTAAGTGTTCGTATTGTTCACCTATTGAAGGCATGACATAATCTTTGTCACTAATATTCAGTGTTTGAAGGAATCACCAGCGTAACAAACATCATCGCGCTAATATTAAGGGTCTTGGAGTGAAGAATATACCATGGAGTAATACCCGCCGCAGATCATCTTCTTCATGTCATAAATAAAGACTCTACTTTCACCACACGTAAATAAAGACTCTACTTCACCACAATCGCCCCTTGCGTAACTTCAGCGTAAACGAGCAAAGGCACGTACACACATACTTCTTAATTGTCATATTTCAGATATTTATGTGCAGAATCTTCATTCGTAGTCGTAGCAAAACCCGGAACATCACTCTCCTTGAATATGTTTATCTATCTTTTCCCAGCACTCTCGCGTTCAAAAACATATCGAGCCGCGACTATGAATAGATATTCACAGAATCCGCGGGTGAAGATACAAGTCAATACATTCCCCCTTCACACACTCCTTATGTTGTTCCGATGAGACATAAGCAAATGCCGCCGAAACGTCACCAACCTTAACGCGGCGCAGTAAGAGAAGAAGCTCACCCAGCTCAATTCTTCCATTTCCATTTTCATCGATTTCATCAAAAAAGAAGGTGAAAGCGATCAAGAACTGAATCAACATGCTCCTGGCGCTGTAAGGCTTCTTGCTTTAAGCGGCTTTCAAGACGAAGTCGGGATTAGTTTGGCGTTGTAGTCGGCATGTTACTAAGCGCTTCTCCACAAGACGCTATCAATGATGAACTTAGGTCTGATCCAGCAACCAAAACGTCTGGCATCTGCATCATTACACTCTCGTGGCAAACCAATGGTTCCGTGCAGTTTTTTTAGTTTAAACTGAAACTCGATGCTGGTTGGGGACAGAACGAGATCCATCCCCATCGCGCCGGCAACATATTGCGCACCAATACTAAAACTATGGACGTTGAGCTCCATCAATTCCTTCTCGTTCGAGCTGTACAGGTGAATTCTTAATATAGCAGGCACGATCACGCGGCAATCCACAACATAATCACTTTGCCATGTCTCGCCCAGCAAGCTAAATGGAGACATCCATACGTTCTTTGCTACCGCTTCTACCTCGATTTTAGCAGCTTGAACAGAACCAGGTGAAGACTCCGAGTAAACAATTGGTGTCGACGGAGGGCGTGCTGTCGAAAGCACTTGAGTCGTCTTTGTGTTCAGCCGATCTAGGTACAACAAGAATTGATCCAGTGCTCCAGCAGAAACAATCAACTTCACGTTGTTCACAGCAGCCAGTTCATGTCGCTTACCACCTTCAAATTGGCTAACATAGGCTGTGAGCGTTTATGGACGCGTTATGGCATCAGCCTCTACACCTAACTTGCTGAAATCAGCAAACATTAACTTTGTTATCGAGGAAGCAGGATTGATTGGAGAAGAACCAACATTAACTTCGAACATAGCCTGACCTAACACCACATCCACATCCATCAAAAGTCTGTCGTCACCTTCTGCAACTGTGAAATTGCGCAAATTAACATCAAAGCTAGTCACGACCATCTCGTAAACCAGATGGTCCCGTTCTTTAAACGCAATACATAAACTTTCCCAGCGCAACGTAACTTGAATTGCTTTAAAGATGATGTTGCAAGTCTTTGCAGCGTTGTCTTGCACAACTGCGATATAATCCGCTATAGTAAGCTCCATTTGACCTCGACTATAGTATTTAGCCAATCCAGTCGCCTGACTACGCAGCTTGAAAATTTTATTCAAGGACATGGCAGCTTCCAATGCGCGCAATCTCTCGTGACAAGCTTTCTTCTTCTGAGCCGACAACAACGTGTTGCTATCGACTTGGTCAAAGTTCCCCACGTAAAGGCTTCATCCTTGATCGAAATGGGTTTCCGAACAGTTTCATTATATTCTAGGGCACGAACGGACTGTACCAGAGCTTGATAGGCCATGAATGGAACGAATAGATTGCGCAGCAAGCTTACTAGCGGTTCACGTGTGACTGAAACCCTGTTAATGGACTCCGACGCAAGCTCCAAATGAGCCATACGGTTCTTCACGGGAATAAGAGCAATATTCTCCACAATACTACGCAGCCCGGGAATGGGCGCCACTCGTACTTTTAAGTCGATACATGGAAATGAAAGCAGAGACGTCTCGCTTCGACCAACTTCTTCCTTATCCTTAAGTGAATCGTTCATATTTATCAAGTCCTTCTCATCGTCATCGCCATCTTCATGATTTACCACACCAGCACAAATGTTCAAAAATTTAATGCTCATACCGTGTTCAACTAGGATTTCTTTCGACCTGAGAAAAATCTGCAACGCCTCGTCAGGATTTTCATGCTGCGCATCTGTGATCAGATCCATGGACTTCAGCATTAAACTAACGCGTGTCGGATTCAGCAGCGCAGGAATCAAGGGATCCGTAACCACACTTGCATCTTCGTCATCTTGCTCCTGACCTTCGTCATCGTGGCCATCGATGGCAGCAGCTCCAGGCATCAACCCTGGAATCGCAACTCTTACGTCGTTTAAATGAAGATCCACCTGTGCTGCAATTTGGTGCAGTTCACAATCTTTAAATCCGAAAGCTTTAGGCGCTGCTTCTAAAGTGCGAGCTGCCTCCTCCTGATCTTGTTTTTCTCTCAACTGCGTCTTAGTGCGCTCCACCACCAGTAAATTTAACCAATTGGCCGCTTCAGTTAGTTTCATCATGACTGCGTCCTGAAACTCAAACACGCCATCAGCATTTGGGTCCACTACTTGGTCATCCACAGTCACGCCCTCAACTTTGACTACCACCTTCCAAGTTGTGGCCAGATGAATCACTACTTGCTTGATAGGTACGCGTCGAAGCTCGCCAGGTGCCAATCCTTTCTTGGCAAAGGCTATCGTCTTAAGAAACTCGCTCTGGAGCGTCACAAAGAAGAGCAAGATGGAGATGCCACGCGGCGTTTCAGTGGCCAGCGAAGCGCCTCGTTGACCACGCACTTCAAAGGAGCTGAACGAGTACTCGACGTTACTAGCGCTAGCACTCGTTTTTTATCGTCCTCACTCGTAGCATAATCTTCCAGTGAATTATCTTCCCTTTCCATGCTCTCCACCACTGTATTCGTTTTGACTTGTCCTTCCGCCTTCTCCTCTTGCTCCTGCTCTTCATATGTTTCCTCATCGTCTTGTTGCACTCTAAAACTGTATTCCGTGTAATTAACCGTACAATCTCGTCCTTCGACTGTTTCTCGCGACCTTTTATCACTTCCACTTGTTGCTTTAACATGCGATATTATCCTTCTCGTAAACGTGGTCTCTGCAGCATTTGATTCAGTTACAAGATCGACGTATTATTCCCACTAGTCGAGCAAAACGAGTCTCTAACCATCGTGGTCTCTAAAGTCGATGTCAGTATTGAAGCCTCGGACCAGACTTCTCCACTGCTATTCTCCAGTGGGACTGGCGCTGATCGTGCGCTCTTCAAATGTTTCAGCTCTTGTCGATTCCACTCCAAATCCTTTCTCAATTGAGTCTACCGCTCCAGAATCTCTTCCACTTCAACTCTCGTTCTGGACGAAGCTTCCATCTTCTCGACCATCTTCTCGGAATCTTTTACTCGCGTCTGCGCTCTCTTTTGCCTCTAATTCCTTCTCCCACTTTTCTTTCATTTACGCCAAGTCCAGCTGCAATGCTTCCACTTATCTTCTCCACTGTCCTCGGTTCAAGCCTCATTTTTCGTAACATCTTGTGACTTTCCGTTCAGGTTTTGCACCTGTTAGACCCCTTCTGGTATCTCGTCGTACGGTTTCCCTCGATGTACATATTTTCTTCGTTTTATTTGACAATAGATGTACAAGTTTCACACCTTTAGTACCCTGCCAGGTTTCGCTTCTTACGATCTTGGTTGTTGCCGTACAGGTTTCACACCTTTAGCACCCTGACAGTTTTGTCTTCGTACGATCTTTGTTTTTTTATGCGGTTCTCCGTGTTGTTTCAATAGATGTACAGGTTTCACACCTTTAGTACCCTGACGGGTTTCTCTTCGTTCGATCTTTGTTGTTGCCGTACAGGTTTCACACCTTTAGCACCCTGACAGTTTTGTCTTCGTACGATCTTTGTTTTTTATGCGGTTCTCCGTGTTGTTTCAATAGATGTACAGGTTTCACACCTTTAGTACCCTGACAGGTTTCTCTTCGTACGATCTTTGTTGTTGCCGTACAGGTTTCACACGTTTAGTACCCTGACAGGTTTCTCTTCGTACGTTCTCATTCATACACGAATTTCACATCTTAATACTAATTCATGGAGCACTTATAGGCTCACTCTTCATATTACCATCGGCATAGTTAACCATATTGCGTCAATAAAATTAAATGGCGACGTGACTTATCCACATGTTCCAGCAAACTTCCAGTTCTTGGCTAAACATGTATCTTGTTTTTGTATTCTGCTTTTCTTTTGTTATTCCACCTAGTGCAACCAACTCGGGTCCGCATTCTACTCATCACAACCAACATGGGTTCGTGATAGGGATGTACTACATCGTCAGGGTCTTGTCACACTTTTTCTTCTTTTCCTTGCTATTTTCTTGAATGTCTTGTTATTTTTCTCCTTTTACTTTTTATTTTGTAAGGCTTATACATCTCCACCTCAGCTGCATCCTCTTCTTCTGGGTTCCTACTTCCTTTAGATACAACAGCATTTATCTTCCACAGAGTACGAACCACCATTTATGTCCGCCCCTTGTCCAACATTAACATTTTCCTTGGGTTGAGGCGTTCCATTAGTTGTCTTCTCCATACTCCTTTTCCCACATTTTATCCACCAGTATGACACATGCTGAAATCTCTGTTACTTCGCCACTTATAATCAGTTCAGCTTGTCTTACCCTCACTGGAAATAGCTTGTTTTGTCAATTTTTCTTGAATTTTCTTATTTTCTTGATCCTCGTCCAAAGTGAGTGATCCATACATACAACATGTAGTATTTTTCCTGGTTTTCTTCTTTATGCAGGGTGACAGTGGTTGCAATGCACTGTTGGGCTAGTCGTTTAACAGCTCCGCCACCTGAGCTTTGGTAAACTATCCTGACTTCAATTTAGTACGCATATCGGTCATCTCTTCAATGAACTTCCGAAAATACTTCACCTCATGACCAAAGTTCTCACAATGCTCACACCTCACCAGTTTCCAACAGTGAATTTTATCATGTCCCCGTCGGTTACAGTGTTCACATATCACAACATGGTCATTATTATGGTTTGTTCGCGTTCGCGCACTCTTCCTCATACGTCGGTCGCACTCGCTGTACGGAATGTACTTCCCCGCCAATCGTATGCACGCTAGGTTGCGGGTCTTCATACATAGCATCAGCATTCTTACGTGTAGCTACCTCCTTTCCAGGCCTCATAAGCCGCGCTTCATGTTTACTCAATAATCTTTCTAGCTCTTCAATATTTGAGAAAGTGATATGTTGATACTGCATCTGTAGCCGGTGCGTATACGCACGGTGCGGCTAGCGCAAAGAGGAAGAATTTTCCTTAAAGCGGCTTCTGCCGCTACTTAGCCGATACGCCCTTATAAAGGGCTTAGTAGGAGAGAGCTCTCCTACTCGGGTCCAAGATTCCCGGGTTGGTTTACTTCTTAGCCTTAACGGCTGTGTTCCCTTACTAAGGGTGTAGGTTAAGGGAGGGCTCCCTTTACACTATGGCACCCACTACACGCGCGACCAGTCGAGGTCGCGCGTCTGTACGATAGAGTGAAATGTAAACTGAATATATATTTAATATGTAATTAGTCTAAATTAATTTAAACTAATGTAAAATATGTAATACTAAGTAGAACATACCAAATTCGTACCTAGCTAAAATGTAGTGTACACACCTGTGTACCGACACGTGGATGGCTGACGCGCCACCAACCAAGGGACCCTTCCCTGATTGGTTAAAATAACCAATGATTCAAAACCTTTCAAACCGGTCAATACTGACCTCAGCCGTAGTGTACTCATGTACACCGACACTAAATGTAACTCGAATGTAACCCCGTTACATCCTCCCCCATCAAGACTATTGCGTACGCAATAAATCAATTTTTGTTGGAGAACTCCAACGCCAGTTCCTCTGGCTATCCATGTACACCTTCAGTGGTGCTATGGAGTCTCCTGTAGAGGAGGTAGACTACTCCGAGAGCTCGGAGGTGGATGCCCTTGGGGATACCTCCCCAACGGTTGACCGCTCCGACAGCGCCGAACGGCGTTGTCGGCAGCCTAATCCGTTCCCCACACGTGGGTAAAATGCACTAACAAGTGCCACCCCTGCCCATATCGGATGATACATCCGGATCGCCAAAGGCGATCGTCACCAATGAGCTGGATGCAGCTCAGGAAACCCAACTTGCCGCACAGGCACTAAGGGCTGCGCTACGCGCCCCCAAACGCCCGTCGAGATCGGCTTATAATTTCGAAGGTCCTCGTGACCTTCCAAGGTAGGCCAAGTGTGTGGTAAGGACTGGTTTAGCGTCCTATACCCCTGGCCCCGCGGATGAACAGCCGTATCAACGCGAACGCCGTGAGAAACTCCGGCAACAACTGCTTACACAAAAGCAGTTCACTAGCGTCTCCTACCGAGAGCGCTTAGACAGTCACGCACAGGGTGCCCCTGTTGAGAACCTCCGCGAGGTTCCTTTCGTTCTTTCTCCGGGAGAAAGTGCTGATGATGCAGAGAAGAAGTTCCGAGCTTGGGCGGAAGGGGAGAAGCTTCTCCCCAGCTTCAATGAGCTGCACGACAGCTATTCTCCTCGAGAAATTTGGGTGGAGAGAGCGTTGCGCCTGGCATTCGCCTGAGATAAAGCGATGGAGCTATTACGTGCTCCATATCGCACGCGCTACGACAGCGTCCCTGTCTCCACCATGGTTCCAGAGGACAGTGTGAGCGCCACATCTACCTCCGGCGAACTCCCACTTACTGGTAGTGAAGGGGCTTCTAATGCCCGTCTGGTCGTTGACCTAAAGCGGGATTCTCCCGCTCGAAAGCGTCAACGACGTCGCGGCAATCCTACCGTAGGGGAGTCTCGAACTCCCACGAACTCTGTGAGTAGGGATAACCTTTCCACTTCACCAGATACTGGGTTTTACCCCAATGATGGCGTCACGCCATCAGCCGCTCCACATGAAAGTGTGGAGTACCCTCCGCATTAAGCATTGGAGGAGGAGGTCGCGGAATTGCGACGTGAGATACGCGAGCGCTGTGATCGACACAGTCATCGCTCCATGATATCAAAGAGGGGCTCCGCGATGAGTGGGATGCCACTGATCGCTTCGAGAGGCGGCTTGCCTCTCTCGAGACGACCGTTGCGTAGCTTCGTGGTCGCATTTTAGCCCTATCGGGCTTCCTTCGCCCTGCCGTGTCTTACGGCTCTTACGGTTATCCACCTTTCCAACCACCTCCAGGAGGGGGCCCGCCTCCAGGTTCTGGTATGGCTTAAGCATACCCACATAGAAGGTTGGATGCGTACGCATCACCTTCGGGATGTCCAAGGTATACGATAAGCCCTTTCGGGCTAGTACCTGAAAGGGCCCCACAAACCTGGGGCGCAGTTTATTGCGCAACACGTTGGAAACTGCATGTGAAGGAATATTTTTAGCGTTTAATAAAAAAACTTTCTCCTACTTTGTATACTTTTTCGTTACGCCGCCCCTTGCGGTCATCTTGCTCCTTCTGCTTGTCTTGGATTTCCGCCATGGCATCGCAGACGTGCCGTAAGACACTAAGGCGCGTCGATAAGAACTTATCGATGTGCTTTCGCACAGATACAGGGCTGACATCAGGGAATCCTCCCCCCTCAAGACCTGGGCCACACACAGGTGGCGTCAACGGAAACATCGGATTCACTAATCCGTTCACGTAAAACGGGATAAACCCCGTAGATGCATGAACCGAATTGTTTATAGCAAATTCGGCCATAGGAAGCATATCACTCCAACTCTTTGGAGAATCTGGACATAAACTCAGGATAATGTCCTCTACTACGCGATTAACGCGTTCCAATTGTCCGTCCGTCTACGGATGATACGCAGTGGACATGAGGAGCTTGGTGCCCAGCACCTTAAACAGTGCCCCCCCCAAATATGTCCCGTAAACGGGTATCCCTATCCGATATAAGGGAATCAGGTAGACCATGCTGTCGGAATACAAGGTCTAAGAACACTTTCGCTGTTCCTTGTCCATCAATGGAATCTGGCACCGCCGCCAGGTGAGCCATATTACTCAAACGGTCTACAAAGACCAAAATGCCTATGTTCCCGGCCTTATCCTTCGGAAAACCGAAGATAAAATCCATACTAATGGATTTCCATAATTACGTTGAAACCGACAAGCTCGCCAAAGGCGCTGCTGAACTTGCAGAGGGTTTAACCCTCTGACACGTCTCACAGGTGCGTATACGCACCGACCCACTTATACATGTTGGGCCACCAATACAAAGCGCTTAAAGCGCTGTAGGTCTTATCCCGACCTAAATGACCACCGGTAGGGGCGTCATCTGCCTTAAAGAGGACTCTATACTTCAGTTCCTCATCATGAGGAACAGCCACCCGCGGAGTGTCCTCCGCTCTCGTTATATAATATAGCAAACCGTCACAGTACCTGTAACGGTGTAAATGAGCTTTAGCTCGACTTGAAAGGGTTGGCTCAGACGAGCCACGTCCCTTTCCACCCAACGCGCTGATATGCGCCGTACACTGTGGGTCTTTCTCATACGCCTGGCGTATGAGATCCACCACAGACGAGGTGACGAATGTAGCGTGAGCGAGCTCGTAATCGGGACGACGCGACAACGCGTCTACAAGCACGTTCTGCTTGCCAGGTTTATACTGAACCTCCAAGTTGTACTCCGCAAAGAAGGAGAGCCAACGAGCCATCCGTTGCGAGAGATGAGACGACTTTGTCGCTGTCCGTAAGGACACGTGGTCAGTATAAACCACGAACGGCTTTGGCCGAGTAGGTGAACCCTAAATTTGACAAGAGCATACTTCATTGCAAGTATCTCCTTGTAATGAACGGGATAATTCTGTTCAGCAGCTTTAAGCTGCCTCGACTCAAACGCAATCACGCGTTCCCGTCCCACATCGTCTGATTGTATCAAAGCACATCCGATTGCGAAATCGGAGGCGTCGCAGACGACACTAAATGGTTTCCCAGAATCTAGGAGAGCAAGAACGGGAGCTTTCAACAAGCTCCCCTTAACCGCTTAGAAAGCGGTTTGGTGTTTGGTTTCCCAACACCAATTTACGTCCTTCTCAAGGTCTGTTAATAGCTTCGACATCTCAGCGTAGTTCTCGCTGTATTTGTGGAGGTAATTGGCTAATCCAAGCCACTTCCGTAAATCTCTAAGATTTACAGGCGAAGGACACTCCACAATGGCTTTCACCTTCGCGGGATCCGCCCGCAATACATCCTTACCGAGGAAGCATCCGAGGAGAGGAATTTCCTCAGCACCAAAAATACATTTGGATGCGTTCGCATATAGCTTATGCTCTCGCATACATTCGAGCACAGCTCGAAGGTGTATAAGGTGCGTCTGAACATCAGACGAGTCGCCTTCCGCGCGACTATGAACGAATATATCGTCGAAGTACGTCTGAGCGTACTTCCTCTAAGGGCGGAAGAGTTGAGTCACCAAGCGATTGAAAGTCGCTGGTGCATTTGAAAGCCCTTGTGGCATTATAAGCCACTCCCACAGCATGCCTCTAGGCGTGTTGACCGCTGTAAGAGGAATATCGGACGCTCGCATGAGCACCTGATAATACCTGTCCACCAGATCTAAGGCATTGTATACAGTACAGCCCGCCATATTGTTCTGGAGGAGATCCTTCCGAGGAATCGGAGTCTGCATGGGTACAGTAGCTGCATTCAGTTTGTTGTACGCATGAACAATGCGCCACTTTCCGTTCGGTTTACGAACACAAAAAGTGGGAGAGAAGTGGGGAGACTTTCTCTTCCGTACCATCCCTGCCTCTTCTTTCCCCTTGAAGAATGGGTCGATGGCGTCGCATTGTTCCTTGGGGAGAAGCCGCTGCCTAGTGACGCAGTATTTGGTTCCAGCAACCAAATCAATTTCATGTCGGAATCCCCAATCCGTTGGTAACCCCATCGGCGGGTTGTCACTAATGACATCTCCGAATTCCTTTACCAAGGAATGGTAAGGGTCCTCGGGATCTGCAAGGATCTTGAGGCCGCTTCGGGCATTTAATGACTGTTTGGTTTTCACCAAAACTGACTCGTCCATCGTGGATAAGGAGTTCAACTCCTCTTCCGGACGCAACACGACGACCTTGTCGATTTCTCCTGCTCTCAAAGAATTTCCAAATTCGTTGAAGGACATCTCCTCCAACGACAACAATTCGCCTACCCCAGGCAACTGTTCCAGGCTTACGCCTTCTGTGACAACACCTGTCACACTATTCAGCATCCGATAGGACTGCTGAATACTGTCCTCGGGACTCTTCCCGGGACCCAGATGGTGGAGTCAATTGCCCCATCTATTGGAAGCGCCACGCGCCTATCCACAGAGGTCTCTACCTCTACCACCGGTGACTCGTCGGTCTCACCTATAACGGCGTAGTCGGAATCATTTTCGACGTGCGAAAGAGACGAACTTCGGGTCTCTTCGCTTGGAAGCGCCTCGCGCTTAACCACGGGGGTCTCTACCCCTACCACTGGAGTCGTCTCAGAGGAATCCACCTCTGTCAATGGCGACTCGCCAGTCTCGCCCATAACGGCGTGGTCGGAATCATACCGACGTGCAAAAAAGACGAATCACGGTTCTCTTTGCTTGGAAGCGCCTCGCGCTTAACCACAGGGGTCTCTACCCCTACCACTGTAGTCGCCTCAGAGGAATCCACCTCTGCCAATGGCAACTCACCAGTCTCGCCGTTAACGGCGTGGGGATTAACCGCCGAATCCCTCTCGTTAAGTAACTCTTCCTTAACGCCATTGGGAATGATCATTTCATAGATCCCAATCTCTGGCATCTCACGCCTGAATCGCTTTTGCGATCGAGCAAAGGTGGGTTCATGACTCGCTAATGCTTAACCCGACTGCGGGTGCGTTGAGCCAATGGACTTAGACTTCCACTCTATCCATGACACGTGGCGTTACAGCCACTTCATTTCCAGAATGAGGTCATACCTGTAGTCCAAACCCAGGACTAGGCAACTTTCTAAGCTGTCGAAGTCTGCAAACTTCAGCTTAAGGTCAATCGAGACCTTGGGTACAGAAACCTGTACACCCGTCTCAAGACGGACCGTGACAACGTCACGAGAACGTGCCTCTAGGGCCTCGGCAAAAAGCCGACTATTATCTAAAGAAGACCGTCTGACATAATTGTCAGACGCTCCAGAGTCTATCAAGACTCTCCGAGGCTTATCAAAGCTGTTCACGTCCGCAAGGACTACCAGCAAACCTGGCTGTTACACCAACTCGGTGCTAGAAAGCACCGTTTCCCTCGGGGCTTTGTGCATTCGTCCCCTACCCTGGGTCTTAACAGCACTGAGGGGTCCCCCAGTAGGGCGCTCCGCACCTACTGGGAGCCGTCGTTTCCCGACGGCTTGGGCCAGGGCTTCTTCCCAACCCTTGGCCCTTTTAAGCGAGTATCTCGCTGGGGGTTCCGCGGACATTTGTTCCGCAGATGATCCGTGCTCCCACACTGGAAGCATCTCAGCGGTCCATGCCGCTGCAACATTGCAAGGAGCTCTGCTCCGAAGGCCTGCGGAAAGGAGTCAGAGTGACTCTTAGCGGGAGGTTTCTCCTCCGCTTCGACCTGACTCATGTCCATGGGTTCAGGACACACCTTAGAGGAACGAAAGTTCCTCTCGGCGTTGAACGCCATCTTTAACGCCTCCCCAGGGATTGGGGTCGGCATCGGAAGAGCTCCGAACGTGCTGGCCCTTCTCTCAGGCCTCCCATGAAGACGGGGATGGACACATCGTCCGAATACACTTTCGCGTACATCCCTGCCAACATGGTCTTAAGTTCTTGGATATATGTTTCCAAGTCCCTAGTGCCCTGCTGGCACCTCAGAAACGCCAGCTGATTCAAGAAAACCAGATCAGGCGTTGCATACATATCCATAAGCTTCTGCTTAAGGACCTCCCAGGTAGGGAACACGTTCGTGACCGAGTCCGAACACGTAAACGCCCATGCACGGGCTTTACCCGTAAGATGGGTCAGCGCAAGTCCCACTTGCAAGTGATCAGCGATCACATTCGCTGTGGCGAAGGCCTTTTCTACCTCTCGTAACCACACATAAAGGTTATAACATTTTTCCCCGGTGAATTCCTTTATCTTAAAGGACAATGAAGGACGCACCCCCGTGGAACGATCTCCACCTAAACTAGCTTCATGAGAGATGAGGGCATTTACCCTTTCCTTTACGGCCTCAGGGCCCTGCTCCACTAGGAGCTGCATGCCTTCATCACCCGTCAAGGGTAACAGCCTGTTAAAGTATTCCTGCTGGACGAGGGTCAAACTATCCCAATCGTCCTGGTTCGTCCCTTGCAGAGGATCCCTTAGTCTACCAACACAGGTGTTGGATTGACTACAAGTGCTACCAGATGTAGCCGGTGCGTATACGCATGGTGCGGCTAGCGCACAGAGGAAGACTTTTCCTTAAAGCGGCGTCTGCCGCTACTTAGCCGATACGCCCTTATAAAGGGCTTAGTAGGAGAGAGCTCTCCTACTCGGGGCCAAGATTCCCGGGTTGGTTTACTTCTTAGCCTTAACGGCTGTGTTCCCTTACTAAGGGTGTAGGTAAAGGGAGGGCTCCCTTTACACTACGGCACTCACTACACGCGCGACCGGTCGAGGTCGCGCGTCTGTACGATAGAGTGAAATGTAAACTGAATATATATTTAATATGTAATTAGTCTAAATTAATTTAAACTAATGTAAAATATGTAATACTAAGTAGAACATACCAAATTCGTACCTAGCTAAAATGTAGTGTACACACCTGTGTACCGATACGTGGATGGCTGACGCGCCACCAACCAAGGGCCCCTGCCCTGATTGGTTAAAATAACCAATGATTCAAAACCTTTCAAACCGGTCAATACTGACCTCAGCCGTAGTGTACTCATGTACACAGACACTAAATGTAACTCGAATGTAACCCCGTTACAGCATCTGTATGGTGCGATCATGAATGGTATCAAAGAATTGTTGAATGTGTTCTTCCAATAGTGAAGCATTGAACGTATTTCCAAAGTCCATTCCTGCTCGCAACGCTGCTGCGTTTAATCGGTACAGATATGTAGTAGCCAGCTCATCATGTTTCTGCGTCAATCTTTAATACACAACTCGAGGCGACACTTTTTCCACACAAAATCTCTTCTTAAAAAGCGCGATCACCGTACCCCAGACATACTTCACCGAATCTGCTAGTTGCTCATACCACCATGACGCTGTGCTTGTAAAACTATCAACAAACATTCCCAGACGTTGACTATCATTCCAATGTGATATATTGACTACGTGTTGGAATCGAGCGACCCAAGCCCGTTCACTTCCAGCGTCCTGCTTATTCCCATCAAACGATTATCTCGGTATTCTGAATGATGGCTGTATTTGGTTGAGGTGAGGGTGTCCATGCATTTGCACTTCCACCAGGCATACCATACCCTGAAGTATTATGATGTGTCCGGGGCTGTGTAGCTGGTGTACGATACGATGTACTAGGTGCTCCTCTCATTGTATTGGATGCTCGACTATCTGACAAGGTCGCAGTGATTATGGCTAATTCTTCCAAACTTAAATGCCCGTCTTAGATCATCTTTACCAAATTGGCTACCACTGGATCTTGTTTAGGTGCAGACATCCCTGAACCCTGTCTAGGTGCAGCCACCCCTGGACCCTGGCTAGGTGCAGCCACCCCTGTTTCTTGCTTGAGCCCAGCTAGTTTTGGTGTGGACATGATTTCATCGTCATCAGATGAGAACTCCAACTTATTTTTGGTTTTGGTAATTTTTCTGGGCCGCAACTGTGGTACTTCTTCAAGCTCACTTCTGTCAATGAGCTCCAACATACCCGGTGGTTTAGACTCCCTTACCGGTGTATGTACAGTGTCTGCTATTATATAGTAAGTGGGAATGATATTGTCAGTTTCTTCTCGATATACCATTAATGATGTTTCCCACTGATTTTCTGCTAATAGTAAAGACATCATCAGTCCAATATCTTCTGCGGTCCGTACCAAATCGTAATCACACGCATTCTCAAACTCATCCCGTCTGATAATCTCATACCCTAAATTTGGGATCAAATCCTCCAGTGCCAGCACAGATGATTGTAGATTTCCAAATGTAGTGAGATCTTCCCTCACCCTAAAGTTGGGTGCAGCCCGCTTCATCTTACGTTTCTCAAATAATGAAAACCAACAGCTAGAATCACCTGGTAATCTGAGCACCTGTTGTTGATACTGCTTTACCTTTGCACACGCTTCGGAAAATGTGTAAGTACTGTTAGTATCATCATCGGAGTATTCTAGTGTAAAATGGAGATCTGGAACATCTTCTTGTGGTACTAATGCCATTGTGTAAGCTTGAATTTGAAGTCGACGTTAGTCCCGGGTCGCGCCACCAGTTGTCGTGAAGGGGTTGAAAATTGTAATAAATCCACTTAATCAACAACACAAGGGGTAATAATTCATTCCTCCTTGCTTTACTTCCCGGGTACTTAATACTTCCGTCCGAACCAACAAACCAATCAAACACACTTGGGCTACACTTCAAAAGACGATTCCGGGCTGCCCCCAACACTAGCGCACTTCAAACGGATGCTGCTCCACTTGCTAGGGCGTGCGCTCACCGACTTCCTTGTGTTACACTTGGTTTTTGTATTGAATAAAAAATAAGGTTTCTTTTTTTTAAGGCCGCCAAAGATCTTCGCACTTCAAGGGAAATTTCGTTCTATTAAGTATTACTACCTCCTACATCAACGTCAATCACTTTTTTCACCCACTACTTTTTGGTTACTTCAGCGCTGACTTCAATACGTGGCAGTTACCGCGGAGGCCCTCTGTAGCCTGATTAATCATCCTTGAGAGCTACCACTGATTCCCTCTGTAACCTGATTGAGCGAGGTGGCCGTCGCGAGGCGGCCGTCGCATGTCACTCCTGATTGGTCAAAAATTCCACTTATTTTTCCACATTCATACCAATCACAAACAAATTAGCCATGAGGTGGCCGTCACGAGGTGGCCGTCGCATGTCAATCCTGATTGGTCAAAAATTCCACTTATTTTTCCACATTCATACCAATCACAAACAAATTAGCCGTGAGATGGCCGTCGCGAGGTGGCCGTCGCAGGTAGACTCTGATTGGATGAAAATATCTTTTCCAAAATAAAATACTTAACCACTTGAAACAATCGAGAATACTCAAGCCGATCAACTGGGGCAGCCGAGGGCGCATAACTTTTCGTTTGCTTCACCGCCATGAACGGACCCGCCGTTGTGCTGGTAAGTTGCGCCTATGTCTTGACTCCCTTATGCAATGCTAACAGATCATCTTCACAGTCTGTTTGCCTCGGTTATTTGATGTGCCTTAGTGCACCTAGTTGTTGGACCTCGAATTAGACAGTTATGAAGCTGAAGACGCTCAACTTGGCGTTCAGCGTCACTGTCATGATGCTAGAGCTAAACCAACTGTGTCGAAACCTTGTAAAATGTGGGAAGAATCACTTGGCACTAGTAATGAATTGAAGCATCTTGCTAGAAGACAGAAGCTCCGCACTACTAACATCGTGTTACACTAAGTGTTCGTATTGTTCACCTATTGA
Organism: Peronosclerospora sorghi; assembly: GCA_026184515.1. Classification (NCBI taxonomy): domain Eukaryota; phylum Oomycota; class Peronosporomycetes; order Peronosporales; family Peronosporaceae; genus Peronosclerospora; species Peronosclerospora sorghi. The sequence goes on along the minus strand of CM047584.1, from coordinate 1,565,831 downwards.
GGGCATGACATAATCTTTGTCACTAATATTCAGTGTTTGAAGGAATCACAAGCGTAACAAACATCATCGTGCTAATACTAAGGGTCTTGGCGTAAAGAATATACCATGGAGTAATACCAGCCGCAGATTATCTTCTTCATGTAATAAATAAAGATTTTACATTCACCACACGTAAATAAAGACTCTACTTCACCACAGCTGTCCGTAAGGACGCGTGGTCTGTATAAACCACGAACGGCTTTGAGCCGAGTAGTTGAACCTAAAATTGACAACGGCATACTTCATAGCAAGTAGCTCCTTATCATGAACGGGATAATTCTGTTCAGCAGCTTTAAGCTGCCTCGACTCAAACGCAATCACGCGTTCCCGTCCCACATCGTCTGAGTGTAGCAAAGCACATCCGATTGCGAAATCGGAGGCGTCGCAGACGACACTAAATGGTTTCCCAGAATCTAGGAGAGCAAGAACGGGAGCTTTCAAAAAGCTCCCCTTAACCGCTTAGAAAGCGGTTTGGTGTTTGGTTTCCCAACACCAATTTACGTCCTTCTCAAGGTCTGTTAATAGCTTCGACATCTCAGCGTAGTTCTCGCTGTATTTGTGGAGGTAATTGGCTAATCCAAGCCACTTCCGTAAATCTCTAAGATTTACAGGCGAAAGACACTCCACAATGGCTTTCACCTTCGCGGGATCCACCCGCAATCCATCCTTACCGAGGAAGCATCCGAGGAGAGGAATTTTCTCAGCACCAAAAATACATTTGGATGCGTTCTCATATAGCTTATGCTCTCGCATACATTCGAGCACAGCTCGAAGGTGTATAAGGTGCGTCTGAACTTCAGACGAGTCGCCTTCCGCGCGACTATGAACGAATATATCGTCGAAGTACGTCTGAACGTACTTTCTATGAGAGCGGAAGAGTTGAGTCACCAAGCGATTGAAAGTCGCTGGTGATTCGAAAGCCCCTGTGGCATAACAAGTCACTCCCACAGCATGCCACTAGGTGTTCTGACCGCTGTAAGCGGAATATCGGACGATTGCATGAGCACCTGATAATATCCGTCCGCCAGATCTAAGGCACTGTACACAGTACAGCCCGCCATATTGTTCTGGAGGACATCCTTCCAAATAATCGGAGTCTGCATGGGTACAGTAGATGCATTCAGCTTGTTGTACGCATTCACAATGCGCCACTTTCCGTTCGGTTTACGAACACAAAAAGTGGGAGATAAATGGGGATACTTGCTCTCCCGTACCATTCCTTCCTCTTCTTTCCCCTTGAAGAATGCGTCTATGACGTCGAATTGATCCTTGGGGAGAAGCCGCTGCCTAGTGACGCAGTATTTGGTTCCAGGAACCAAGTCAATTTCATCTCGGACTCCTCGATACGGTGGTAACCCCATTCTGAAAGAGGCGCTGGAGTCGGGAAGGCGAGGCCTGGCAGACCCTATGCCAGTTCGTTCTGGGAGGGATGCTGGCCCGCGAATGCGACCTCGATATCTTCTTATATCCTGTGGTTCTCCATATGACCAAGCGTCGGGTTGAGAAAGCCGGGGTGCTAGCTGACGACGGCGCCTGGTATCCCGGTCTTCATTGTGACGAGCCGGTCACAGACCTGAAGGACGATTTGGCCCAGATCGATCGGAAGGAGCCTTGGCGCAATCAGTACCAGAACCAGATCAAAGACCATCCGGCGCTGAAGATAGGCCGTCTGTGGGGTGATAGTGATTCTTGATGCACCAGTTGGATGACCAGATAATCCATAATACATGTCATTATTCGTTCCGAATTCCTGATCACCCAATCACCTGACCAAATTTCATCACTTTCTCCAGACTTGCACCAACACGTTATCACACACAGTTTCCATCCACATCGCGAAAATTATCACCACTTTCGTCACTCCAGTTCATCACAGTTCATCATACTAATTCACAATAATTCGGACCTTACACATATTCACACCGATCGATATACTGATCGGTGCTACTGTGTGTCTTGATCTTCATCTTCATGATTCTGCATCACTGCGAAGCGATTCCGACTGACTCGTTTTCGCTCGAACTCTAGTAGCAGTGCTCCACAATTAGATCGAGTTCGTCGATCCAAGTTGCTTTGTCATGATCCTTCCAGCGGACCAGACATTCTCGGTGGGTGCGACCGAAACGTGTCTTCTTGACCGATCGGACATCTAGAACCTTTTCCACCTCGAATTCGTCCTCTTCCAATGGCCTTTCCCAACTGTCTTCCGTCAGCAGAGCTTCATCAAAATCGAATCTCTCCGCTTCGTCCACCAGACAGGGCATTTTAAGCCGATCGGGGAACTCTCTGACCATCTTCAGTTTGGACACATGCACGATCGGAAAAACTTTATAATCCGTGCCGATCGTGATCAGACGGACAGCATGCTCACCGATCAGATCTGCTACACGGAAAGGACCGTGCCACATATGAGCCAACTTCTTTGCAAAGCCTTCCTTGACCCTATCGAGGTATAACCATACCCTCGCCCCTGGTTCAATACCATGAGGGCGGACCTGATCGTTTTTCCGATCTGCTCGATCTTTCGTGGCCTGAAGCAACTTTTCATTGACGACTTCTTTCGCATGCTGATAATGCTTCTGGACCTACATACGCCAACGACGGGCATCGCGATCGCGGGTACGAGTGAAGCCAATCGGTATCGCCGCTTCAAGTGTCGATCGAGGGTCCCATCCATACGCCAGATAGAAATGCGTTTCTCCTCGGACCCGATCGGTTGAAGAGTTGAGTGCGAATACCAGTCTCTCTGCATACTCATCCCAGTCACGTTGGTACGGATCGGCCAAGTACATCTTAATCGCCCTTGTTATTGTCTGCACCATGCGTTCAGCCGATCCGTTCGCTTGCGGACGATATGCCATCGTCGCGCTCTGCTTCTGGCCTAGCATGTTATTGAACAATCAGAACCCCTCAGCCATAAAACCGGGTTCCCGATCGTGTCTTATAACTTCGCTGGCGCCGGATCTTCTGAACACGCATTTCTCGTAACTCTGGGCGATCTGCTCCACAGATAGGGATGCACTAGCCTTTGCGATCACCATACCAGTGAAAAGGTCGATCCAGATCATCAGTCCAGTGTTGCCGCGCGTCGATATGGGCAGCGACGGTATGTGATCCATTGCTATCACCTGGAAAGCGTAAGTGGCCTCGATATTCCCGGGCGATCGGCCCTTGATTATTGGTCTGCCTTTTCCGGTCTCGCAATCTCTGCAACAACCCACATATTTCTGCACGCTCCAAAAAAGTCCTCTCCAGTGAAAGTGGGCCCTGATCTTGTGGTATGTCCTGCCTATTCCTTGATGTCCCCCTTCTAGACTCACATGGTAGTGATCCGGCTGTAGCAACTCAGGTATCACCAGCTTCGCTAGTCGATCTCGATCGGCGCTGTCTTGATCAACGTCACGGTAGTAATACAGCAATACATTGTCGTCCACATCGTAACTGTCCGCGATCTTGGTACACTCTTTCGCTTGATCATTCGTTAACTTGGACAGTTCACCGCGCAGATATGCTTTCAGGTCGACAATCGACTCTTCTTCGTCCTGCTCCTTGAGGATCCGTTCCGCCCTTAGCTATTGTACAACATACTCGCTCTTCCTTTCCTTTGGGAACGATCGGCGAGACTTCTGAGTTCGCGATCTAGTTGCCGTTACCACATGTACCTGATCGGGGCTGTCCTTGGGCTTGATCAACTCCTGGAGCCTGTTTATGTCCATGAGTTCATGTAGAACGGCCTCCTCGGTGATCGTCACCCCGATCTGGTCCCGCATGGCTTCGGTCGCGAGGTGGTCGGCGCTTCTGTTCCAATCCCGTTTCACGTGCAATAGCTCGTGGTTGGGGTAGTCTTTCAGCTCTTTCATCACCCGATCATTTAGCAACTTTAGCCGTGGCGCCTTGCAGTCGATTTCCCCGGTGATCTGCCTTATCACTAGGTTGGAGTCACCACATATGATGATCCGATCTTTCTTCTGTGATGACAGCAGATCGAAACATAGAAGAAGCCCCCGATATTCCGCCTCGTTGACCGTTATTTCAGGCGTGAAATCGGCGGCGGCTGCTACTTTAGATCATTGTGGTAACTTCTACAGTATGGCACTATAGGAGCCGACCTTCTTCTTCACGCTAGCCGATCCGTCAAAACTCAAGACCAGGAGTTCCTCATCCCGATCGACGATCGGTGGCGGCCGTGAGATTGATTGTCGGGGTTGCTTCCTTGGGGCAATCGCCATCAGAGCTTCATCCACTTCAGACCGAGGGGTGATACTGGCAGCCAATGTGCCAAATATCTCTTCCTCTCCCTTGGTGCACTTGACGACCTCGAGGGACCACTGCGACAGGATCGCTGACCATCTTCCGAGCCGACCGTCCATCCATTGGACGATAATAGCCAGGCAATGTCGACTTTCTTGATAGGACCTTTACAGGTCGGCCGACCAGCAGGTTATAGCACACATCCAAAATCCGTAGTAAAGCCAGAACTTCCTTTTCGACGATCCCATAGTTGACCTCGTTCGGCTTCAACGTCCGACTCATAAAAGTGACCGGGTGGTACACTCCATCGTGTTCTTGCGCTAGAGAGGCAGAAATGGCCCACTTACTAGCATACACAATGACGATCGGCATTTTTCTGGATCGAAGTGTCTTAAAATCGGTGCCGTCGCCATCTTAGCCTTCAGCATACCGAAAGCAACCTGTGCACGCTTCATGTAGTCATCTGTCTCCACCGGCGGTAAATCTGCAGGCAGATCGGAGTCGCAGCCCTCTCGTAAAGTTGCACGATCTCCTTCGCGCAACGTATGATAGTCGACTTCCCGGAGCTCGTACAGCACGACCGCGTAAATTGCAAAGTCTTCTATGAAGCGGCTGTAGTAATTCATTCTCCCTAGGAAGGACTGCATTGCCTTCCGAGATCTGGTAAACCGGAGGTTGCTCAGTGACTCCAGATCCTTAGTATTAGCCTCCAACCCACTGATTGAAACCATATGACCCAAATAGGCGACCTTGGACATGCCCCAAAAACTCTTCACAGCACTGATCGACAGGTTCCAGCGATTGCATGTCTCCAACAACCGTTCGACCTTCTCGCACTGATCGCTCCATGACGAGGCATGGATCAGTATGTCGTCGATATACGATCGCCTCCCCAGAACGTACGGTATCCTTTCCTGATCGGGTTCACCCTCTGTAAATACACCATGGTTTTCGGTGGGGTCCCGATCGGTACTGATCTTGAAGTGTCCATACAGTGCGTTGTCGATCAGCCTTTGGTAGATCTCGGGCGCGTTCTTCAAACCGAACGGAATACGGTTCCACTCGAACAGACCGAACGGCGTAACAAATGCGGAAATCTCGCGAGCCCAATCGGTCATTGAAACCACCCAAACACCACTTGCCATATCCAGCGAGCAATACCATAGGGTTTTGTCAAGATCTTCCAGAAGATCGCTGATCTGCGGCATCGGGTACACCATAAGCTTGGTCAACCGATTTACCAACCGAAAATCGATGCACAACCTGATGTCGACACCGTTCTTCTTGATCACAATCACAATCGGCGAGGCCCACGGCGAGGTCGACGGTTTGATAATCTTGGTAGCCAACAGTCCTTTAATAAGATCGGACAATTTCTCACGGTAGTGTGGCGCCACACGTCGGCATCACTGAGCGATCGGCTTGGCATCACCAACATCGATGTCACAGATTTCTCCGCGAGCAGCAGGGGGTGAGGCATTGCCTTTCCCAATCAGCAGATGTTTCTTCTTCCAGATGATCTTCTTACGCTGATCGATCTGGTCGGGACTGTTGACATCCCGATCACCCACTTGTAGATCGTCCAAGGTGACTTCGGGCAGATCGGAAGACACTTCAGGGGGGACTGCCATCTGGCTCTCCAGCTCCTGAATGTACTGATCCCCGCCCTCATGTATGCAAACTTGATCGTCTTCTGGGGCAACATCACCCAAACCGTACTGATATCAGGATCCGGGGACGAAAGGTCCGACCTTGGATCACGGAGTTGAACAACCTGTTGAAAGAGATACGCCTATTCAAGATACGCGTGATCACCCAGTCTCAGCCGCGCGAATTAGGTGTAATCCCTATCGATGATCAAGTTTGTTACCATGAAGGTGGAGATTTGTATGTTAAGAACTCTAGAAGAAGCTTGCTACGTTGCCCGAAGTATCTGCAACACCGAAGAGGTGACTAAAGATGATTTGATAGTCGGAGACCCCTTGGTCAACACGGCAGAAGAAATTGATCAGCTTCGCGATATAATTTGGGCAAGGAAACATCTGTTTATCGGGAAAGGGAACCCGCTACCTCCTGCTGCACGTGGAGTTGTTTGCGATATCGATGTAGGCAATGCACGCCCGATCGCCCAAAAGTGTCGTAAGGTGGCTCCACAATTTCGCGAGTAGTTATCGGCTTTGAGCATGGGCTATTGGCTACTAAGATCATTCAGCCGTCTACGTCACCCTGGGCATCACCTATAGTGATCATCGTGAAATAGAATGGGGTTGATATTCGTTTATGTATCGATTATCGCGCGGTGAATCAACTCACGCGTTTGATGCTATACCCAATGCCCCTGATCTCTGATCTACTCGAAGATTTGGATAAAGCGTTGTGGTTTTGCTCTTGGATATGGCGAGTGGTTTTTGGGTCGTGTCTATGACCGATCGAGTGCGTCAGATTTCAGCGTTTGTCACTCCGTTTGTATTGTTCGAATGTAATATGATGCCTTCTGGCCTAAAGAAGGCTCCGCAATTCTACAATCGGTTGATTGATAATGCATTATATGGGTATCTCAAGGTTAAGGACGCTGCTGACTAATAGGCTGATGTATTTACTGTGGGAGAGCCGGACCAAACACCGGGCCCGTCTGTGCTGCAGCGGCGGTCATATATCGATGATATTTTGATCCCTGCACCTACCTGGACTACCCTGTGTGACAAGGTGCAGCGTTTATTGGAAAAGTGCGATCAATGGAACTTGTCGACCAGCGTGACCAAATCGTACTGGGGGCGAAGTAAAGTTCCCTATTTAGGGCATCATGTCTCTAGCCGAGGTTAGGAAACAAATCCAAAAAATTTGGATGATCTTATTGATTTGCCTTTCCCTGGCACCTTACGGGCCATGCAATCGTTTTTGGGGAGATTGAACTACTACCGTCGATTTATTGAAGATTTCGCGATCTATGCCGCTGTGATCTACGAATTAAGGGAAACGGATTATCAAGAGTTAAAAAGCCGATCGTTGAGCAAGGAGAATGTGGATCAGGAGGTGATCGATTAATCAGGTCAAAAGTAGCATTCATCATGCTGAAGGCGAAGATAGCGTCATCTCCAACCCTGCGCCACTTAGAACGAAGCGCCAGTAATCGTGGTTTACGCCAGCAAGTGGGTGGTATCCGCCGCGCTGGTACAAGAACATAATCAAGTGTATTACCCCGTGATATTTGCCAGCCGAACGCCGAACGTTGCAGAACGGTGAGCTGAACTACATCCCCGTCGAAAAGGAAGTTCTGGCGCTTCTACGGGTCTTGGATGTTTACTTCACGGTGCTGGTCGGAAAGAAGATCACTGTCTTGTCGCGTTTACCCACACTGAGATGGTAACATCCAACGGGTTGGATTGACGATTGGGCCGATGGGCTGCGATCTTATCACAGTGGGACCTCGAGATCAAGAAATGTGTACAGGGAGAAGAGGAGGTACTAGGGGCGTTATCTGCAAGTATCACTCCTCGCAACGAAATCGATGAGGCCCTGATTGCTATCGCACCGAAGAAACAACCGCGGCAGATGATTGAAGTACCACCTCCTACAGTCGGAAAAGGCGAAGAACGCTACGTGATTAGTTTCGATGGATATGCAAGTGTCAAGCGACGTGTAGGTTCGTTCGGCGCTATCGTATGGAAATTACCGGAGTGGAAGATTATGACCGCGGTAGCCATCATGCACCTGATATCACGGTGAACGAAGCGGAATACCATGGATTGCTTTTAAGTTTGGACCTACTGTCGAGAGACCCCAAAGGAAGGATGATCGTGTGTGGAGATTCGAATTGAGTGATCCGGCAAATGCGCGGCGAAATAGAGTGTAAAGCTCCGCGATTGCAAGTGTTGCAACAGCGTGCGTTTAATCTCCTTCGCGAATGGTCGGATCATGATCTAGTGCATGTCAAAAGAGAGTGGAATAAGAGTGCAGATCACATCACCACTAGGGCTATGCTGGGTGGAACAAGATTTGAAATCGATGATGTGAAACAGCTGGAGGAATTGACCGATCTCAACAGGTTGCCGGAAGTGATCACATGGAATGAAGATCCCACTACCCCGCAAGTACTAGTGATGACACGATCACGTAACCTACATCAGCCGTGACCTTCAACATGGCCCGATATATCTATAGCCGGGATAAGGGAGGAACGGGTGAAAAAGGCACAGGACGAAGAGAAATGGATTCATGATTTGCGAAGTTATCTGTATGGTGACGTCTCACGATTGAGCGCACACGAGGTAAAGGATTGCGCGAAAATTGATGACAACTACGATGTCGACGACAAGGATTGCTGATTTACTGTGGGAATATGGCTAAAAGAAAAGCCAACGATTACAAAGATGATCAATACGATTGGCACCTTTCGATTAAGCTGGTCTTACCCGAGACCCTACATGCAGATGTCCTCCACCACTATCATTTGAGCTTGGAAGGAGTACACCAAGGTATAGGGAGTACATATCAGCGGATCAGATGATACTTCCATTGGCGTGGTTTATTCCGAAGCGTACAAAGGTTTGTCGGACAATGCGCAGATTGCGAGACGGGGAAGTGCAAGCCTACGATTAAGGGCATGTCGCCGGGGAATACCGAGGCTACGTACCCATTTCAAGTGATAGCCATGGATCATATCCCGTCACTACCCCGATCGACGGATGGACATACTGAACTGCTGATTTGGACGGATCTGTTCACGGGTATGGTGATCGCGAAAGCTGGATCGTCTCGCACAGCGCAGAAAGTCGCCGAAAATTATGAAGAATGTGTGTTTCAACGATTCGGGGCTAGTGAGGTGATCCGGCATGATCGGGAACCTGGTTTTATGTCGGAAGTATTTCGCGCGTTCAATAAAATCGTGGGACAACGTCAGAGTGCCACTATGGCATACCGTCCACAGGCGAATGGTAAGGCGGAGAGGACGGTGCAGACGATCACGCGAGCAATCAAGATGTATGTAGCAGATGCCGGCCAGAAAGATTGGAGCATGTATGCAGAGCGGCTGGTATTCGCGCTGAACTCAACCCCCGATCGTATTCGTGGTGAAACACCATTTTATTTGGCGTATGGGTGGGACCCACGATCATCGTTGGAATCGACATTGCAACTGGGCGGAATTCGGAGTAAAGACCGGGATGCTCGCCGGTGGATATATAAGCTGCAAAAGGACTATCGTTACGCCCGTGATCAAGTGAGCGCTCGATTGCATCAAGCGGTGGCTGAGCGAGCTGAAAAGCACAATGGTCAAGTGACACCACACAAGATCGAAGCTGGATCAAGGGTATGGTTATACCTTGATCGGGTGAAAGAAGGGTTCGCGAAGAAACTGGCGCACATGTGGCATGGACCCTTCAGAGTCGATGAGGTAATCGGTAATCATGCGGCGAGACTGGTTACGGCTGGCACCGACTATCGTATGTTCCCAGTAGTGCATCTGTCCAAGTTTAAATTGGTCAAGGAATTTCCAGATCGCCCTACTACGGCACTAACAGCTGGGATAGAGGAGCGTTTCGACTTCGATGAAGCTTTGTCACCTGAGGACAGATCGTAAAGGACGCTAGATCCAGATGAATTTGAAGTTGATCGTATCACCGATGTCCGATCAGGTCGAAAGACTAGATATGGAAGAACGTTACGCGAATATCAAGTTTACTGGAAAGGTTATGCTGAACCGTCGTGGGTAGACGAGGCAGACTTAAACTGTGATGCTCTGATCAAGGACTTCGAGAGGAAAAGGATCAACAGACATCGGTTTGACGTGATGCAAGTGGACGAAGAGTCCAACTAATGCGTGATAGGCAGACTGGTCATGAATTACGATCGAAGAATTACCGATTGAAGAAAGATGATTGACAAAACTCACAATGGATGAAGAAGCGATAAATGGCTTGAGGTGATGTGTTTACGATGGATATTGCGAGACAAGGTGATGGAGTAACGAAGATAAGACGACAGAATACCGGTTTATATCATGCATGGGGAAGTAAAGAAGCACAGTGGAAATGGCATGATCAAGATTGCTTATTGATTAAGGGCGGAACGATAAACTGATTAACTAGACCCAAAGAACTTGCGACGAATCCGAGGGATTTTACGGCCAGGGTGGTTTTCAGGGGAGGAACGATATTGAACCCGCCAAGGTTCAAAAGTATCAACCTCCTTCAAAGCGTCCAATAGGGTCCGGGGTGGCGGGTCCGAGAGGAACCCTGGGTACCACGCCCCATCATCGGCCGGGGCATACTTCAAAGGACGGTTGCGAGCACAATGGGTGATCGAAGGGTCCAGGAAAATGTCGATATCACATCTTCCGTCGACCATTCCCCGCAGGACCAAATCCACGACCCTCTTCCAGGTCGCTCCGGCACGACTTCTGCGTTGGCGGCGACTGTTGTAGTAATTCCAGAAGAAGTCATCCGTCTCGCGAAGGCCTTTGGCGATAGGGAGGTAATGCGTCTACTCCCAGATCGCCAGCGCGTGATGTTCGAGAAACGACCGGCACTTTGTCTCGAAGTCAGAGAACCAGCCGACTGAGAGAAAAGAAAGGGGCGGGAACATGGTCATGAAAACGCCCCAAGGGCATTGAGAATACAGCAGCTCCACTTCCGGTTGGGTGATCAAATGACCGGACCATGAATCAGCCGGAGGGGCGTGCACTGCAGCCGGGAACAACCATCCTGCCGGGCGGGTCAAGTAGTAAAAGACCACTTGGGCCTTGACGTTACGCAGATCAAACCCACCAAGCTTATCTGGAGTCCACGGCAGGATGTCGGCGTCACTGGCGTCATCAGATACCGCGATCAATGTCCGGAAATCACCCGTACGCGGAAACAGAGACCCGGAAGTGACTTGATCAGGTAGACCCTCTCTCCCGAACTCGCTAACTGCAGGAGTGGAAAGAATAGAAGCGATCGGACCAGGAAATCCGCCTTCATCGTCTTGATCAGGACTTGGGGGATCATCGTCTTCCGTCTTCGCCTCCGAAATAGGAGAAAGGAGGAGTGGCCGCTTCAACCGAGAGGAGGATCGAGAACGCCGAGTACGCCTTTTAGGCGAAGGGGCGGCGCGGCTGATCGAGCCGTCAGGAGAGGCGGTAAGGCCAGATGGCGGTGTAACTTGATCGCAACCCGCCGAAGGGGTGCCGATAACTGGTGCGATCTGCATCCGCAACGACATACCGGCCAACTGATACTGAAGGTCCGAGTGGAACGAGCGTAACTGTGTGACTTCGCCCTGAACCTCCTGCACTTGATGGCGCAACGTGTCACGTTCTGCGAAAACTTGATCGAAGCGGCATTGCATGGCGGAATGTTCGTTCTCCAGATGAGAATATGTGGCGTGCAGATCGTCCAGCTCAGTTTGGAGGTCAGACACTCCCTTGACCCGATCAGATAGTTCCTGCGCCTGGGCCATGATGGCAGTATACTCGTCCATCTTCAGGCAACTGGATTTGTTTTTCTTTCGAAGGCGATGATACTGGTGTTTGCGCCTATCAACCTCGGCAGTGAGCCTGAGCACCTGTTCGAACAAGCGCTGATTCCCAGAGGCAGCCCGATCGCGTTCTTCTTGTAACTTGGCTAGGCGCTGTTGAAGTTGATCCAACTCCCGTGTTTTATCAGCGATGGTGTCTTCATGCACCGATTGCAGATACCTATCACGGGCATGACGGCCTTCCAGATCCCGGATCTGTGCGCGTTGATCGACCATGAGTTTTTCTTGATCGGCCATAGCGCTTTCCATGGTCTTCAACTTGGTCTGGAGATCATTGACGGTGGTGTCGACGAAATCACTCAATGGCTTCAGCTGTTCGAAGGCGTTCCGCTTGATCGCGACATCTCGCTCCACTACAGCGCGTTTGGCACGATCGAGCTGCCGCCGAAGCATCGCGACCGTGTCTTCACTGATCGCGAGCGAGTCAGATAACGTGGCGATCTGATCATCACGCGCGTGTAGGGCCTCTTGCAAACTGTAAGCCCGATTGATAGCAGCGATCGAATGATCAGCTGCGGCCCGATCCAGGGCAGGAGTGTCGGTGGTGTTTGCCGGGGTGCCGTCCGTTATCGCTTGCATGATGGAAATGCAGGAAATCCTGATCGAGACATCTTGATCGCAGATGACACGGTTGGTGAAGGGTGATCGCCGGATCGCGAGGGAAGTACCACTAACGGCAACAGCCTGATAGAACGGGACCTGATCGGCGGGAGAAAAGACAGGCAGATTTATGGGTGATTATCACCTGGCCGATGACGTTATGGTGGACAAGCCGACCGACGGTAACATGATCCACGATATCAAACGGCATGATCGACCCTCGCCCCAACCGCTGTACGGCTGGGACGAGGATCAGGGGCGGCTGTCGTAAAGCGTGTTATAATTGGGCCCAATAGCGGGCCTTATTATAAGGCCTTATTATAGGGCCTCATTATAGGGCCTTATTATAGGGCCTCATTATAGGGCCTTATTATAGGGCCTGATTTAGGGGGGGGGCGATTACGGTCAGAATCGGTACGTAATCGTATAGGATTGTGGGTACCACGGCGTATACAGTTGCGTGTACAACTGTGGTGAACATATTCAGGACATAGACAGGGCATAGGAAGATGGGAAGATTACGTAAAGGTACTCCGCGAACATCGACGAGCGGCGACGGACGACGGACAAATCAGGTCGACTGGTCGACGGAGGACGCTGGAACGGGTAGATCTGATTGGTGAATATTAGGAAATTGGTAGTTCTTAGGATTTAAGCAATAAAAAAGTTCTCCTTTTGCGTTAGATCTAGCAGATCGTTTCAGGGACGGCACCTTTGCGCCTCCCTCACTAGTATATACCTCTACGTCCCAAGCGGGAGCACTTTGTGCGTTTTTGGCCCACCGGCAGGCGTAGAGTGTTGAGAACTCACCCCGCGATTCCGCCCGCTGTGTCAGCGGTTCTTCTGTAAAGGTTTTTTGGTCTTGGGAGTGTGATTGAGCAGTGCTGTCACCTCTCCACGTTTGGTTCGCGTTTGGCCCCTAGCGTTCGGCTGCTGTAAGCGCCCCACGGGAACTCTAGGTGGATTAAGCGAAATTTACCCCCCCCCTCGTAGGTCTAGGCTAGGAATACATATATTTGGGTGTTCCTTTAGCTGTTTGAAGACTCAGAGGCTCCGTTATCGGGCAGTGAATACTTCCACTGCCTGATCAAGTACCCCCTTCGCCGATCAACACCTGATCGACACTCTGCAACTCGTGACCCGCGATCAACAACTCGCAGACCGCACCAACTTGTACCTGAGCGACGTTTGGAACCTGATCAAGTCTGATCACCGCTGATCAACTACGTTTGGTGCCTGATCAAGCCTGATCAAGTCTGATCACCGCTGATCAACGACTTTCGGTGCCTGCCCAAGCCTGATCACTGCTGATCAAGCCTGTTCGCACCTTATTTGAGCTCGATTATACCGGATCACGTCTGATCAGCACCTCGATCGACTCATTACAAGTTCCCCAATCTTGCATCAAGGAATTGCCGTGTCTACATCCCCGCCACCTGAAGAGCGACCCACGCCTAAGCCGTCGGGTACACAAGGTGAGCAGAAAAACAAGCAGTCAAGGACAACCGGAGGACCCCCTTCGTTAGTCGGCAGTCCGGGCGCCGTGGTAACGCCTGATCAAGCGTCAAAAACTTTGATCAGCCGCTTCACCACAGTTTCGTCAACGTCTCTGTTGGGGCGGGCTCTGGCACCACTCAGTATTTAAGTTTGTCGCGTTCTGTCAAAGTCCAATACGTAATGTTTCACGATCATGCCAGTCAGCCAAACGTCACGCTGTAGATAATAATCTGACGAGATTGTGTGATTTCAGTTGCGATGAGGCGAACGCTTTGATCAGTTTCCCACGACTTTCACGGTGGTAGAGGCAACCCGCGCAACAAAGTGAAGGCAACTCGGATCTGGCAATATAGACGATTTGGTGGTATGCGAGCGAATCATCAATATTTTCCCCATCTCCGTGACAGTTGAGAGCATTTTGTGTACGTGGTAACAACTCCGAGATATCACTTTTTATTACATCACCGATCAAATGATTTGGAACGGGAAAATGTGGTTGAGTCCAGTTCGAAATCGAACACCGAAGTGTCCGAAACTAGACCACCATCGTGCCCAGCCGACCAACTTACGGGGGGTACCCCGCGAAACTTAGCCTGGGTGCCGATCGGGTGACCGATCGGCATTACAGGACGCCGAGTCCGATTTTCCTTCTGTCTCACCTTGTGTACCCATTGGTGTGGGTGGCTACACACTCGGTGGACCGTCGCTTAGTGAGGACCTTGGCAGGTACTGATATGGGTGTACCACTTCTGGGGTACTTGATCCAAAAAACAACGAAAAGATAATCCAATGTAGTCTAGCTGCAAATGGAGCGGAAATCGTCGCTCCAAATGCGGGTAAAATCTGGAACTTGACTGCACGCAGCAGTGAGTAATCCAACCAAAATATGGGACTTGACTGCAAATTGCAGTGAGTAACCCAGCCGAAAAACACGTTCCAAACGTGGCGAGAGTTGAGGGGTGAGTGAACGTAATGGGAGCTTCCCGTCGTGGGACTTCCGGTGAAGCTCTGTCCTGGCCGGGATTAAATGAGCAAGAGGGGACCGAGGTAGCATTCTGCTCCTAATGACTACTACGGAGCGGCGACTTATGCAACCCAATGTAATACGAACACTATATTTAATAACCAATTAAAATCCAATATGTAAACTATAAGTAAACCGTGTGCCTTACCTCAAATCTGGGTACAAAACACTCCGAGCACACGATTGGCCCAAAACACTCCATCCTTTTAGCCAACCCGATCGATCCGGCTTGACAACTGGCACACTGGTACATGCTAGTCAAAAATTTTCAATAGCACTTCACCACATAACTGTTTCACTGTATGATAGATGTCTGGCTGTAGTTCACTGTCATCATCTTCTGTCGTTGTTCTGTCGTTCACGTGCACAAAATCTCGAATGTGGTCGTAAATGCATTTATCATAACTTTTGCATTAATAGCGATTCGCGAAGACCAAATTTTCTCAGATGAAAGTTCTGTAGAAACTTGTACTAGTACAGAGATCTTATACTACATAGTCTGATAGTTTTGACCAGGTAGGATCTTGCACAGTGAAGGGCTAATGCGCGACGGACACCACGTAGCGTATATTTTAGCTTGGTCTGTCTTTCATAAAACGGAAAAAATATTTTGTGAAGTTACTTAACTCAAATATAACAATACTAAAAAGTTAAACTTGAATTCTAACTTGAAAATGCATATCACATTTCAGCCAATAGGTTTTCATCTCGATTTAAAGACCCTGAAGCCAAATCTTCCAATATGGCTACACGTACTTTCAACACGTTCGTTTGTATCACTGCATGTAGAAGAGTCCGTCACCTTTACAGACACTGTTTCGATTAGAAAGAACAAAACAATCTCACGTGCAGCAGCCTGTTACTTTAATAAGAAATTTCATACAGATTCTACTCCTACATATGCAACCAACGTCACGAGGCGTCGCGTCCTTTCGTATCTAGACTCCTTGGAGAGTCACGTCCTTTTAATCACATCAGCCAATGATCTGATGATAACCATATTCTAACAGTTTATCTATCAGATCGGCCATGTAAAGTAAAAGGGGTTCTTGTCTTGCCGATGAGTAAATCTACCATCTTTTGGTGTATTAAATCGAGCAGTCTTTGCCTGTACCTTATTAAAGTTTACGAAAAAAATATAAAAGACAGCGTATTCGGAGCTGGAACGCTTTCGAAGAACGTCTTGACAAGATGCACACGGGGATGGAGACAACACCTCGAATGCTGCGCGATTTTCTGTGTATCGTAGTCGCCTTCAGCTTCCAGTATAGAAGAACAGGCACCGATATTTAATGGGTTATGTATACGCGCTTAAAGGAACCCTTCACAATCTTAGACGGGATGGAAGCGCTGAAATTGGTTCTTCCGGAGACTCTGAAGGGGTGGGAGGTATTCATTCCTGCAGCGCCCAAGCTATAACTGCCTGATAAAAACATCAACAAGCAAAAAGCTAAAACAGACAGCACTTCCAGTTCAACATGCAATGACGTTTGCCAGGAGAAAGCACAACTCAAATACAGGAAAGTATGGTCAATTACCAACACGCCTATCACGAAATCATTGGGCTTAGCACTAATGAATTTAACAAAATCTCTGCCATTTGACGATGATCGAGTCTCTCGTCGCTTTTCCGTCAGTTCCATTAATTTTACACAACTTTTCGGACGCGAAAGAATAATTTATTTATTGACAGGATAGTGGAGGTGCAAGAGTCTCGAGAATGTCGGCTCTCAATCCTGAGGGTGAAATGAGCTCATACACGCTACGACATATCCAATCGTGTGGAAATATTTCTCGTGATTATTGTACTCGACCTTGTCAGGTCGTTGGGTACGGGAATCTGATTTATCACATACCAGTAGGCTTAGAGGTAGGACATATAAATGTTACCTAAGAAACCATAACGTCAGGATTAAGCCATGGTCGTGACGTCATAGTTGATTAGGCCTCTTTAGAACCTTCTAGAACGATATGCTTAGAAGTAGTCCAGATAGCGAACTAAGGACCTAACTCTCACTTTTAAACATACTTCATGCGTCACAGACTTAAACTTCACGTTATTGACGCTGGGTTTCTTGCAAGATACAACGTTTTAGAGCGTATAGTATTCAGCATTGACTTTCTTCGTTCATCGTACGTCAATGACAACGGAGACCTGATTTCAGGTCATAGAAAACAGCAAGATATTATCTATTAAGCATATGATGATCATGGAATTTCTCTCGTAGTTCCTGTTGACTGTTTGGCAGATTGCCACGCGCTTGGGTTTACCAAGATTACTCGCATAAAAGCTCCATTCTGCAAAGAAAGCAGGTTTGTTTTTCTCTTCTTACTTGATATTGTTCTTACTGCTGGCGTGTTAGAAACTGAGTAGCCGTTGTTTGGAAGTCACACTTGAGTGAAAGTGCCTTTGTGCCGACGACATTGTTGGAAAAGTATAGTTGGTCTTCGTCTCTCGTTACTGTATGTCTCAATACCAGTCTTCCTATCATGTACACACAAGTGGAGCTTGTTTTTTTTTTTTTCATGCCAGTCGCCGCCCTGATATTTTCTATCGACAAGAACGAAACGGCATTTAGCAGAAAGATTATATTGCGACATCTGAACATTGTCGCTTCCTTGGAATCCCAGAAAGGTGGTCATAAACGTATACGTGGTAACAATCAAAACCTCTGGCGATAATAAAGAGCGTCAGTGCTGACGCTGATACTTTCACCAATAAGTTATCCCCCGCATTCAATTGCGATATTAAATTTCAGTTCGATTGATACATGCTCCGAAGAATCGCGTTCTTTTCCTCGAAACGGTTGGATCGAGCTATGATTGAAGTTATCATGTTTCACATAGTACTGTTGTTTACATGCAAGACGGTGTTTTTTAACTCGGACAAGATGGAGATCGGATGGGATTCATTGTCTCTGAAGGCTCTGTTTGGAATGCTTGATTCCACTTCCGACACAGTACAAATTATATGCATCCTTCGGGAAGACGGCAGCGACTGTGCGCCAACGAGGACTCAGATTCGTTGATTTTGAACAAATTTACCCGAATCAATCAATTTCAACGGGCACCCTATCCGCACCCCATGTTTCTGATATCCGCACACCATCTTATATAAAATCATGTTTAAACAGAACATTCATTATTTAATCACGATTACGAGAACTAATAAGACTGCTGAAAAATGAGCTCTACGGAAGCAAGTGGCTGAGTTGCGCCAACTACAATCAACGGTCCGTTGCGGCACTGAAGCACGTGGCTGTCTCCTATACGGAATCAAATGGCGTTCGAAGCAAAACGGTGAAGTGAAGTAGAAATTACTTGTCACAAAGTAAATGCAGGGATTCAAGGAATGCAGATAGATTTGGGTTAGAATGTTCCAATTATGGTACCATCAGATTCCAAGAGAAGTCCTTCGACGCGGCGGTCCTTCAATTGCCGATGCGTTTGATGCAATTAAAGTAACCAATCGCTACAAGGGCTAAGGATACATATCGTTTCTCGCTGTTTACCTTCATGCTTTTAACCTTACTGTTGGGGCACGTTCAAAAAAGTAATACGTGTAATGCTTAGGCACACTATCTATATCATGCATCGCTGTGTCTCAGTAACATGGCTCACTTTGCACACACACTTCATTAATCCGTTAATGTTGGGGGATGGGGGTAGGGGCCACTAAAACACGTCGAGCAAAACGCAACCTAAAAGCATCCAAATACATGTCGAATCTAGTTTAGCAGGGTTCCTTTGTGTTGCGACCGACGCAATGTAGTCGTCCGTCCTCTTCAATATATCCGCATCTTCAAGTCACCTTGTACAGCAGAAGGCTGACGGGCAATTCTAAGCTAACAGAGTAAAGGAAGGATCCGCTTGCACATCAGTTAGGGGATGGTGATTGCCACACCAAAATTTTAATATCAGTACGTGTACGCCTCACATCCAGTCGTAGCGGGTGGCAAAGCATCGGCTGTGTGCCAGCCATTTGTCGTAAAGGGATTGAAAATTATTATAATTCCACTTAATTAACAACACAAAGAGGTAATAAGCCAGTCCTCCTTGTTTTACTTCCCGGGTACTTAGTACTTCCGTCCGAACCAACAAACCAATCAAACACACTTGGGCTACACTTCAAAAGGCTGTTCCGGGCTTCCCCCAACACTAGCGCACTCCAAATGGCTGCTGCTTCACTCACTAGGGCGTGCGCTCACCGACTTCCTTGTGTCACACTTGGTTTTTGTATGGAGTAAAAAAAGAAAGGTTTTTGAGGGCCGCCAGAGATCTGCGTAGTTCAGGGGAAATTTCGTTCTATTAAGTATTACTACCTCCTACATCAACGTCAATCGCTTCTTTCACCCACTACTTTGTGGTTACTTCAGCGCTGACTTCAATACGTTGCAGTTACCGCTGAGGCCCTCTGTAACCCGATTGATCATCCTTGAGAGCTACCACTGATTCCCTCTGTAACCTGATTGATCATCTTTGACAGTTACTTCAGAAACCCTCTGTAGTACGATTAAGCGAGTTGGCCGTCGCATGTCACTCCTGATTGGTCAAAAATTCCACTTATTTTTCCACATTCATACCAATCACAAACAAATTAGCCGTGAGATGGCCGTCGCGAGGTGGCCGTCGCAGGTAGACTCTGATTGGATGAAAATATCTTTTCCAAAATAAAATACTTAACCACTTGAAACAATCGAGAATACTCAAGCCGATCAACTGGGGCAGCCAAGGACGCATAACTTTTCGTTGGCTTCACCGGAATGAACGGACCCGACGTTGTACTAGTAAGTTGCGCCTATGTCTTGACTCCCTTATGCACTGCTGATAGTTCGTCTTCACAATCTGTTTGCCTCGTTATATCTTGTGCCCTAGCGCCATTTGGTGATGCATTATGACGCCGAGGGCGCATAACTTTTCGTTGGCTTCACTGCCATGAACGGACCCGCCGTTGTGCTGGTAAGTTGCGCCTATGTCTTGACTCCCTTATGCAATGCTAACAGATCATCTTCACAGTCTGTTTGCCTCGGTTATTTGATGTGCCTTAGTGCACCTAGTTGTTGGACCTCGAATTAGACAGTTATGAAGCTGAAGACGCTCAACTTGGCGTTTAGCGTCACTGCCATGATGCTACAGCTAAAGCAACTGTGTCGAAACCTTGTAAAATGTGGGAAGCATTACTTGGGACTAGTAATGAATTGAAGCATCTTGCTAGAAGACAGAAGCTCCGCACTACTAACATCGTGTTACACTAAGTGTTCGTATTGTTCACCTATTAAAGGCATGACACAATCTTTGTCACTAATATTCAGTGTTTGAAGGAATCACCAGCGTAACAAACATCATCGTGCTAGTATGTAGCGTTTGGCGAGATAAAATACCAAGCATTGATAACTACCATAGTCCATCTTTTATACACTCTAAATATAGCTTCCACTTCACCACAATATTTGTAAATAAGATTCCACTTCACCACACATTTACGTTGTCACGATGGACTTGATCCTGCGTAAGCCACACGTGCTTCAGTGCCGCAACGGACCGTTGATTGTAGTTGGCGCAACTCAGCCACTTGCTTCCGTAGAGCTCATTTTTCAGCAGTCTTATTAGTTCTCGTAATCGTGATTAAATAATGAATGTTCTGTTTAAACATGATTTTATATAAGATGGTGTGCGGATATCAGAAACATGGGGTGCGCATAGGGTTCGCCAATTACAAAGTACAAAATATATCATATCAGAAGTAATGATCTGATAATCATTCATTGTCGCGATATTATAAATAATATGTGGTGCAATCAGTAGTGTGCTTAAGATGTGAGATGGGCTTACTATTGTTTGTTTCGTCACATTTCACTTTTGGTTGAAACCAACCAGGTTGTGTTGGCCCCGGGGTTGAACCCGAGACCTTTCGGTCCCGTAATGAACAGTTAATCAAACGGCCACGGTCGGTCGGTCTATAGGGTTACTACCGACCCCGTGGAGTGGTAAAGGCCCCCACTACGGGACCTGGATATCGCGGGTTCGAGTCCCGCAGTGAACAAGAATCCGAGGTCGGGTAGAGTCGGGGTCCACGTGTAATGAAGAGGCTCTTGTGATGAAGTGTACCGTAAAATTGAGGTACAATTGTGGGTGTGACTGTGGGTACAACTGTAGGTACATGGACGGGCCATCTGATTAGAAGCGGCAGTAGGTACGGGTACCTAACGGATAGCGACGGATGACAGAGAAATCAGGTTGACTGGTCGACGGAGTATACAGGGATGGGTAGTTCTTATTGGTTGATATTAGGTAATTTGTAACGGGTTACATTTGGTAACGTTGGTGTACGTAAATACACAACGGTTAAGGTCAAGTTTTAACCAGTCCGAAAGGTTCGGACCTATTGGTTGTTTTATCCAATCAGGGCGGGAGCCCTTGGTGAAAGCGTGGCAGCCTGCCACGTGTTGGTACACAGGTGGCGTACATTACATTTCGGCTAGGTACGGATTAAGTCAGTTCTACTTAACATTACATATAGTTTACATTAGTTTATTAAGTTAGACTAATTACATAATAAATATAGATCAGTTTCCAATTTACACTAAGTACAGCTAGACAATCGACCAGGAAAGGTCGAGCGTGCTGTGAGTATTGTAGCAGGGGAGTGCCTCCCCTAGCTAGTCCCTACTTAGGGAAGCGTAAAGATAAAGCTTTAGCGTACGCTAAAGGAAACTGGGGAAATCTTGGCCCCGAGCGAGAGAGCAAACTCACGCTAAGTCCTTTTATTAGGGCGTATCGGCTAAGTAGCAGTGTATCGCCGCTTAAGGAAAGTCTTCCTCTCTGCGCTAGCCGCGCCGTGCGTTTACGCATCGGCTACACCTGGTATCACTAGTAGTCAATCCAACACCTGTGTTGGTAGACGACATCCTCTGCAAAGGATGAACCAGGACGATTGGGGTAAGATAACCCCGTCCAACAAGAAGCCTTAAGAGGCTGATACCCTTATTGGGTCAGAATGGAATGCGCCTCCTAGTGGAGCAGGGTCAGGGTCTGGATACCGTTCGTGAGAGGGTGAACGCCTCATCGCCCATGAGGCGAATTTTCGCGGAAGTCATCCCGCGTCTACGGGGGTCTCCCCTCCGTTATCCTTTAAGATAAAGGAATTCACCGGTGAAAAAGGTGATAACCTTTATGTGTGGCTTCGCGAGGTCGAAACGGCCTTCGCCACAGCGAATGTGATCGAGGATCACTTGCAAGTGGGACTTACACTAACCCATCATACGGGAAAAGCCCTTACATGGGCGTTTACGTGTCCGGATTCTGTCGCGGAAGTGTTCCCGGACTGGGAAGTCCTTAAGCAAAAGATTATGGACATGTACGCTACGCCTGATCTGGTTTTTCAGAATCAGCTTGAGTTTCTAAGGTGCCGTCAGGGCACTAGGGACTTGAAGACATACGTCCAAGAACTAAAGACCCTGTTGGCAGGGATGTACGCGAAAGCGTATTCGGACGATGTGTCCATTCCCGTATTCATGGGAGGCCAAAGAAGGGCCAGCACGTTCGGAGCTCTTTCGATGCCGACCCCAATCCCTGGTGGAGTCGTTTAAGACGGCGTTTAACGCCGAAAGGAACTTTCGTTCCTCTAAGGTGGGTCCCGAACCCATGGACCTGAGTCAGGTCGAAGCGGAGGAGAAACCTTCCGCTAAGAGTCACTCTGACTCCTTCTCGCAGAGCTTCAAAGCGGAGCTCCTTGCAATGTTGCAGCGGCATGGACCGCTAAGGTGCTTCCTGTGTGGAAGTGCGGATCACCTGCGGAACAGGTGTCCGAAAACCCCCAGCAAGACACTCGCTGTAATGGTCCGAGGGCGGGAAAAAGGCCCTCGCCCAAGCCGTCGAGAAACGACGGCTCCAAGTAGTGCGGGGCGCCCTACTGGGGGACCCCTCAGTGCTGTTAATCCCCAGGGTAGGGGACGAAAGCACAAAGCCCCGAGGGAAACGGTGCTTTCTAGCACCGAGTTGGTGTACCAGCCAGGGTTGCTGGTCGTCCTTGCGGACGGGAAAGGATTTGATAAGCCTTGGAGTGTCTTGGTAGACTCTGGAGCTTCTGACAATTATGTCAGACGGGCTTCTGTGGAGAAGAGTCGGCTGTATGCCGAGGCCCTAGAGGCACGTTCTCGTGACGTTGTCACGGTCCGAATAGCGACGGGCGTACAGGTTTCTGTACCCAAGGTCTCAATTGACCTTAAGCTGAAGTTTGCAGACTTCGACAGCTTAGAACGTTGCCTAGTCCTGGATTCGGACTCTAGGTATGACCTCATTCTGGGCATGAAGTGGCTGGAACGCCACGATCCATGGATAGACTGGAAGTCTAAGTCCATTGGCTCAACGCACCCTCGATTGGGTGAAGCATTAGCGAGTCATGAACCCACCTTTGCTCGATCTCAAAAGCGATTCTGGAAATAGATGCCATAGATCGGGATGCCTGAGATGATCAGTCCCAATGAGGTCAGGAAGTGTTCCTTGACGAGGGTGATTAGGCGGTTAATCCCCGCGCCGATATAGGCGAGACTGGTGAGTCACCAGTGTTAGAGGTGGATTCCTGTGAGGTTAAGCGCGAGGCGCTTCCTAGAGAAGAGACCCGAAACTTGTCTCTTCTGCAGGTCGGAATTGATTCCGACCACGCCATGTTCGGCGAATAAGTTGCGACTCCAGTGGTAGGGGTAGAGACCCCTGTGGTTAAGCGTGAGGCGCTTCCAAGCGGAGAGACCCGTAGTTCGTCTCTTCCGCACGTCGGAATTTATTCCCACCACGCCGTATTAGGTGAGACCATCGAGTCACCGGTGGTAGAGGTAAAGATCTCTGTGGATAGCCGCGATGCGCTTCCAATAGATGGAGCAATTGACTCCACCATCTGGTTCCCGGGAAGAGTCCCGAGGACAGTATTCAGCAGTCCTATCGGATGCTGAATAGCGTGACAGGTGTTGGCACGGAAAGCGTAAGCCCGGAACGGTTGCCTGGGGTAGGCGAACTGTTGTCGTTGGAGGAGATGTCTTTCAACGAGTTTGAGACTGCTGTAAAAGCAGGTGAACTCGACGAGATCGTCGTGTTGCTTCCGGAAGAGGAGTTAAACTCCTTATCCACGATGGACGAGTCAGTTTAGGTGCAAACAAAACAGGCATTGAATGCCCGAAGCTGCCTCAAGATCCTGGCTGATCCTGAGGACCCTTACCATTCCTGTAGCCGGTGCGTATACGCACGGTGCGGCTAGCGCACAGAGGAAGACTTTCCTTAAGCGGCGATGTGCCGCTATTTATCCGATACGCCCTTGTAAAAGGGCTTAGTAAGAGAGTTCTCTCTTACTCGGGACCAAGCTTTCCCTTGGTTTACTTGTTAGAATTAACTAACGCCTTGAAACAAGGCTTGCCTTAAAAAGGGAGTAGCTAAAGGAGGTATTCCTTTGGCTACAAACACTCACACCACGCGCGACCGGTCGAGGTCGTGCGTCTAGCTGGATTAGTGTTATTTGTGAACTGAATATATATTTAATATTTTATTAGCCTAAATTAATTAAACTAATGTAAACTATATGTAATACTAAGTATAACTTACTCCATTCGTACCAAGCCGAAATGTAATGTACACAACTGTGTACCGACACGTGGTAGGCTGCCACGCCTCCACCAAGGGCTCCTGCCCTGATTGGTTAAAATAACCAATAGGTCCAAACCTTTCGGACCGGTCAACACTGACCCCAAACGTAGTGTACTTACGTACACAATATAACTAAATGTAACCAGAATGTAATCCTGTTGCAATTCCTTAATTAAGGAATTCGGAGATGTCATTAGTGACAACCCGCCTTTCTATGGAACGAGATCAGGCCTTGATCATGTTGCACTCGACCAGGAAGCACTAGATAGTGCGTAGAATCCGAGATCGATTGGCTGTAAGTTTCGTTGAAGGCCTTCACTCGACCTAAGAACGAGTAGATCCACGCAGTCGACGCAAACATGGACCCCCGCTTGGGGCGGACGAACACCTTCCATGGCTCATCTGCGTACAGACGGGCGATTTGTGGTGCTTTGACCAGGTCCGCCCGCCATGCAGAAGCGTCAGGAGCCTTGGGAGCTGAAGGAAAAAGCCAGGAGTCCGGGCGCGATAGAGATCGGGCTAATATCTGCTTGGTCAGGGCAGATTGGTACAAGCTACTGATCTGCCACGATGACCATGGCGAAGTGGCATCCGAAGTCAGCGATGGGAGAGGTCGATCTCCAGCCAACAATCCTTTCAATCGGGCGTGATTGCGCAGCCCAGATGTGCCGGGCTGGAACGAAGGCAACGGTCCGGTCGACTTGCGCGTCGGTGCAGCACCATCACCCTGTGAGCTGATCGCCTTATTAGTCCCCGATGCAGGCTTCACAGGAACGGAACCTCGCGTTGATCGGACCGGGACTTGGATAACGCAGTGACCAAGAACTCGGAATCGCTCGATCCGCCCCTCGAGTCCTCTCCGGAGGAGACCTCTATACACTTGGTGCGAGCGGCGCGGGGGCGCGAGGGCGGACGAGATTTGGGGGTGATAGACTTGTCACCTGAATCCGATTTGGGGCTTGAGAGATGAGCCATCGTCTTTGCTTTCTTCTGGGGCACCAATCGCTTCTCCTCGAGTTCGGAGTCGCGCGCTATGCCCCGCGCTCTTGAGCCCCTCGACGCTTCCTTACGCTTCTTGGAAGTTTGCGAGTTTTCGTGGTGCTACTTTTTGCCAATGAGTAACGTCGGGTCCAGTCTTGATGCAGATCGGCCATAACGGCCGATGCAGACCGGTCGGAGATAGAGCATGCAGACGGACGCCGGTGCAACAAGTCTGTCAGCTGTTGATAGCACCGGTTTACGGCTGCCCAGCGACGAGCTGATTACTGGGACCAGGCGTCCGATCGGGCCTGGAAGGACTCTACCTTCCCGATCTGCTCCCGGACCACGACCTGTAACTCGCTAATCTGCCTCTCCAGGTCACCATGTTGGGTGCGGAGTAAGGTCCGATCGGACTTGTCCTCCAACCTCTGTCGGTCGACCACCGCGAGATGTTCCAGGAGGTGGGACCTATAGGCCTCCAAGCGAGACAGATCGTGCCGTGCACCGATTAGCCCGTCCAAGATCAGTCGGAGCTGATCGCGATGATCATGAGACTGCCGATCAGCCGTGAATAAGGCGTCGAACGTTTTGGCGATATCGGCGGGCAATTGATCTACATGCAAAGGAAGGTCAGAGCAGACCCAAGATGAAAACAGACCGATCGGCTTACCTCGCGTTGCTTTTTGGGCGATCTGGGCCCGGAGATGTGAGTTTCAGCGGTCACCTCCTGCAACTTCGTGGACATGGGGATCAACGTATCCACCTCCTTCCGCAGTTGCAGGAGTGAAGAATCCCTGATGTCTAACTGGGACTGGAGCTCACCGACCGTTTTTCGGAGCTGATCGGCCCCGATCTGATGCCCATTCGGTGTGTCGGACTCTGAAGAGTTGCAAGGGCTGGCAGATCGGGCTTATATGGTAGGCGAATTGATATGGGGCGATGAGGAACCCATGTCACCTGCACCAACGAACGTCAAGAGTGGTCACAAGATAATCAGGTGTACAAGGCAAGTACCTGGCGAAGGTGGACTCGAAGATCTGTGGTGGAGCGGCTGATCGAAGTTTTTGAGACTTGATCAGGCGGTACCACGGCGCCCAGACTTCCGACTAAGGAAGGGGGTCCTCCGGATGTCTTCGACTGCTTGTGTTCTTGCTCACATTGTGTACCCGACGGCTAGGCGTGGGTCGCTCCTCAGGTGGAGGGGACAGCGCACAGCGAATTCTTGGTGCAAGATTGAATTAACTAACTTGTGACGATACAACCGATGCGATCAGGCGTGATCACGTGCGATCAGGTGCTTAAACCACGTCAATTAGCCGCGATCAGGCTTGATCAAGTTTGGGCTGATGCTAATAACCGACGATCAGCAGTATTCCGTCTTGATCGCAAGTGCGATCAGGCGGCAGTTCGATGCGATCAGGCGCTGAAACGATGAAGATCAGTGGTAATCAGGATTGATCAGACTTGTACTGATGCTAATAGCCGTAGTTCAGTTGTGTTCGGTATTGATCGCAAATGCGATCAGGCGTCTTGATCGCAAGTCGCGATCAGGTACTGAAACGAAGCCAATCGGTCGTGATCAGGCGCGATCAGGCTTTGGCTGACGTTAATAACCGTCGATCAACAATACTCTGTCTTTATCGCAGATGCGATCAGGTGTCGTGATCGCAAGTGCGATCAGGTACGGAAAGGCTCGATCAGGGGTTAAAATCTGCTGCCCAGTCGTAATATACCTTGATCAGACTTGATCAAGCACCGGAAGTCGTTCAAGTAGCAGTTGGCGCGATTTGCGATCAGCGATCACGATCACGATTCGCAAAAAGTGTCGATCAGGTATTGATCGGTCGGGGGGGGGGGTACTTGATCAGGCAGCGGAAGTCTTCACTGCCTGATAGCGGAGCCTCTAAGCCGTCAAACAGCTAAGGAACGCCCAAATCAATGCGCTCCTAGCCTAGACTATATGAGGAATAGGTATTTATATTAAAATCCACCTAGAGTTCCCGTGGGGCACTTAAAGCAGCCGAACTCTAGGGGCCAAACGTTATTTACACGGGGAAGAGGTGAGATCACTGCTCGATCACGTTTCCAAAAACAAAAAACCTTTAAACGAAGAACCGCAGACACTGCGGGCGGAGTTGCGGGGTGAGTTCTCATACTCTACGCCAACCGGTGGGCCAAAAACGCACTTAGTGCTCCCGCCCGGGACGTAGAGGTTTCAATAAGGTGGGGGCGCAAAGGTGCCTTCCCAAAAAACGATCAGCGCGATCGTACGCAAAAGGAGAACTGTATTAGCAATTAAACCCTTAGATATACCCTGTTACTACTTTCAACCAATCCGTATCGTCCATTCGGAACGCCTTCCGTCCATCAGTCGACCTGATTTTTCCGCTTGTTCCCTGTTTGTTCGCTGGTGTTCGCCGCGTACCTGTAAGTAATCAGCACATCTTCCGTGTCCCTTCTATATCCTGTCTATGTACACCACGGTGGAACGTACTACTGTACCCACCGTGGTACACATGGCGGTACCTAATTATGTACTACTGTATCCACTATCTGCGTCCACTATCAGGCCCCAAATTTAGGTCCTAATATTAGTCATAATATTAGGCCCCCTATGGGCCTAATAAAATGTCCAACATTAGGCCCTATTTTAGCCTAATAAAAAGTCCGCTTTCCGACAGATCTGTCCATTGGTGAAGTCCGCTACTGTGAAGACCTGGAATATGGTGAGATCGGGTCGCTACCGTTGCGCGTCTACGACCAGACTCAGGGGTGGCTGTGGTGAAGCGGACTCGAGAATTTTGGTCGCTTTGTGTCCGCAGCACACCGATCGGCTTATCAGCGATCGGATTGGTGGAAATCAAGGAGGCTTTTAAGCCTATCGTGTGCGACGGGTGTCAAGAACACGGATTTTGGTAAGTCACATGATATTGCGTGTACTTACATATTTTCATGTTTGTACATATTGGGGACCATAGGGAGATAGTTTTGGTTAGTCGTTAATTTTTAGCCTTTAACACTCAACAAGAAGTCGTTTCTTCGCACTGTACATCAGTCGCCTCCGCACGCCGCAGAGTGTTTGGGAGCGGAGGGTCGCGTAATCCCCTCTAGTTCATTATACCCGTCCGGGACGCGTTACAGACGCACTTGGCCCGCCGGAAGTCCCTCGACGGGAGTACGCATTGGTCGGCTTCACAAGCTCAAGTTGCACACGTTTGAAACGTGTAATCAAGTATTGGATTGTTACGTGGAGATATCGTTCGTGGAGTTTGTCACGTTCTCATTGGATCTCTATATTGGAGTATTGGTCTTTTATTCTCGTATTGGTTGGGCTCTTACGTTCGGTTGAGCGATCTGCCCTTTGACGTATACTTACTCCGAGTATATTGGTCTGCCCGTACCCTGGGTGAAGAGTTCCACCCAGGGTACACCACCCAGCACGGTCTCACGTTTTTAGACCCCACATCAATTCCCAGCGACGATCCACCGAGTGTGTAACCAGCCCATTCCATCGGGTACACAAGGTGAGATGACGAAAGAATCGGACCAGGCGTCTTATGCTGATGATCGGTCGTCTGCTAGCAGCGGACGATAAGATCGTATCTTAGGCGAAGGTTTGCGGGGTACCCCCCGCGTCAGTTAGAAGGCTGGATACGATGGTGGTCAGGTTCTCGACACTACGGTGTTCGATTTTGAACTTGACTCCACCACAGGATCACTAGTGATCAGCGTTTTTTAGTGCCAGATCAAGCCTGAACTCTGTTGATCAACGACTTTTATCTCCTGATCAAGCCTGATCAAGCCTGATCAAGCCGATCCCCGCTGATCAACGAATTTTGGCGCTTGATCAAGCCTGATCAAGCCTGATCTCTGCTTATCAGAACTGATAACACCTGATTCAAGCTTGATTGTACCTGATCACGCCTTATCAGCACATAGGACGATGCGTTACAAGTTTTCCTACTCTTGCATCAAGGAATTGTCGTGTTTACATCCCCGACACCTGGAGAGCGACCCACGACCAAGCCGTCGGGTACACAAGTTGAGCAGAAACAAAAGCAGTCAAGGACAACTGGAGGACCCCCTTCGTTAGTCGGCAGTCCGGGCGCCATGGTACCGCCTGATTAATCCTCAAAAACGTTTATCAGCCGATCCACCACAATGGCGATCAGCGTCGTTACATGATTGCTGCCATGCGCGATCAACACGTGACGAACGATCAACCTGATGAGCCCGGATCTGGTAAACGAAGTGATTCAAGTGCAGTTGATCAAGGGGCGGTTAAGAAGTGCAGTCATTGTGGATCGATCAGGAATGATAATTTACGTTGTTTATAGCGCCTTACCTGTCTGAAGTGTGGCAAGAAGGGCCACCCGACTGATTACTGTTTGTGTGTCTGCCTAGCATGTGGCAAAATTCATGATGCGGGCAAGTGCTCTATGGAGGAATTTTACAATCGTATTCACCTGTGGTACAACCCTACCAAGCATGCCGGAAT
Source organism: Peronosclerospora sorghi (assembly GCA_026184515.1). Classification (NCBI taxonomy): domain Eukaryota; phylum Oomycota; class Peronosporomycetes; order Peronosporales; family Peronosporaceae; genus Peronosclerospora; species Peronosclerospora sorghi. The sequence continues at coordinate 1,535,793 of CM047584.1, read as the reverse complement.
GTTGCCCAAGGAAGAAGAGGGCATGTTGAACTAGGACGCTCGCCAGGTGTGAATCTGGTACGAGACGAGCGTTCTAGGTTGTGTGTTTTTGCATATGTGGATAAGAAGAAGGCTGATCAAGCAGAATAAAAGGATGATGAAAAATGTGATCAGCTGATTTACCACGTTTGGCTAATATCCGTATTGATGAGTTTTCTCGGTACCCGGTGATCATGGAAGTTAATCTACTTCCGGGAGAATCACGTGGATATTGGAAGTACCACTCGCCTAAGAAATGGTTTAAACAAGCCAAGGCGAGCGGTAAACTTAATAGCGAACGTGCCACGTTATTGTTTGATTCTGGTGCCAAAGTGACGATCAACGACTCAGCCTTTGCTCGTAAGGTGGGTTGTCAGATCGACACGAGACAAACATAAGAATGTGTCGGCATCAGAGAAAGTGCATACTTCACAGAAGGGCGCACTAAAATCAAGATTACGTTATCGGGATCGTTGGTTTATTATTTCCATGCATGGGTGGGAAAACTTGTTGGTCAATATGCTATATTGGGTATGGATTTTATGATACCAGTTATTGTTCGATTGGACGTCGCCCATGGTGCACTAAGTTTGCCTGATGAGTTGATCATCACATTAGAAGGGCGTCGACAGTTGTACGGGTCAAGTTGAAATTACTTGAAACTTGATCAGTACGAACAGATCCTAGTAGGTCGATCTGCTGAGGTTCGGATTCGGGATCAGCGATCTCGAAAGTTGTGTATTACTAGTGGAAAAGATTGGGCCTCCACTATTACTAGGGGCGTGGGTAATTTGCGATATCTGCGTGTTACGAACGTCGTTGATCATCCGATCATTGTGCAATACGATACGATTTTAGGTATCTGGAAGAGCAAAGATGACGTTCCCCGTCGCCCTGGATTTATTTCGGTGGGGTCCAATCGCTATAAGGAGTGGCAAAATCTCGCGTATCAAGCTTCTACCGATTCTTTGCATGAAGATCAAGAAAGTGCCGATCAAGGCCCCCTAGTCGAGAAGAAGGAGTATCCTACTCCTCGAAGTATTTTAGTACGACATACGGACCCGATAGTGACATCTGTGGAATTAGTAACCGGAAGATCGCAGAAGGTGCAAGAGAAGTGCGATCTAAAACCGATTGTGAAAGGTCCGACACTTGATCATGAAGTTGAACGATCTGTTGTAAGAGATGATCCAGATCAAGATTTGCGTGATCATCCCGTCTCAGTCGATCATAGTGAATTTGGTGTGATTCCTACCGATGATCAAGTTTGCTACCACGAAGGCGGAGATTTGTACGTGGAAGAATTGGAGAAGCAGCTTGCTCCGTTGCCTGAAGTGTCCGCAAGCACCGAAGAAGTGACTAAGGATGATTTGCAAGTAGGTGATACATTGATCAACACCGTAGAGGAAATTGATCAGCTTGGCGATATAATTTGGGCGAAGAAACATCTGTTGATCGGGAAAGGGAACGCGCTACATCCTGCTGCACGTGGAGTTGTTTGCGATATTGATGTAGGCAACGCACGCCAGATCGCCCAAAAGTGTCGAAAAGTGGCTCCGCAATTTCGCGAGAAGTTATCAGCCTTGATCAAGGAGCTATTGGCCACGAAGATCATCCGGCCTTCTACGTCACCATGGGAATAATCTATAGTGATCATCGTGAAGAATAATGGGGTTGATATTCGCTTATGTATCGATTATCGCGCGGTGAATCAACTCACGCGTTTGATGGTGTACCCAATGACCCTGATCTCTGATCTACTCGAAGATTTGGATAAACCGTTGTGGGTTTGCTCTTTGGATATGGCAAGTGGTTTTTGGGTCGTGTCTGTGACCGATCGAGCACGTCAGATTAATTTCGGCTTTTGTCACTCCGTTTGGATTGTTTGAATGGAATCGGATGCCCTTTGGCCTGAAGAATGCTCCGCAGATCTACCAGCAGTTGATCGATAATGCACTGTATGGGTATCTCAAGGTTAAAGACGGTGCCGATGAGTCAGCTGATGTATTTACTGTGCGAAAGCCTGATCAGACACCGGGCCCGTCTGTGATGCAGCGACGATCATATATCGATGATATCTTGATCCCTGCACCTACATGGGCTACCCTGTGTGATAGGGTGCATAATCTATTGGAAAGGTGTGATCAGTGGAACTTGTCGATCAGTGTGGCCAAATCGTACTGTGTCGAAGTGAAGTTCCTTAGTTAGGACATCACGTATCTAGCCGCGGCTTGGAAACAAATCCGAAGAATTTCGATGATTTGATCGATTTGCCTTTTCCTGGTACTTTACGTGCTATGCAATCGTTTTTGGGAAGTATGAACTATTACCGTCGATTTATTTAATACTTCGCGATCTATGCCGCTGTGCTCTACGAATTAAGAGAGATAGATTATCAAGAGTTGAATAGCCGATCATCGATCAAGGAGAATATGTATCGTGAAGAGTATAGATTGATCAGGGCAAAAGTGGCATTCAGTATGCTGAACGCGAAGATCGCGTCAACCCCAACCCTGCGCCATTTTGATCAAGCCAAAACGCCAGTGATCGTGGTTTATGCCAGCAAGTGGGCAGTATCTGCCGCGTTGGTACAAGAACATGATCAAGTGTATTGCCCCGTCGCATTCGCCAGCCGGACACTGAAGAGCGGTGAGCTGAATTACAGCCCCGTCGAAAAGGAAGTTCTGGCTCACCTGCGAATTTTTGATGTTTACTTCATGATGCTAGTCGGAAAGGCGATCACTGTCCTGTCACGTCGATCCACGTTGAAATGTTTATTAACATCGAATGGGCTAGACGGACGATTGGTCAGATGGGCTGCGATCTTGTTACCATGGGACTTGGAGATCAAGAAGTTTGTGCATGTAGAAGAAGAGGTACTAGGGGCGTTAGCCGCAAGTATCACCCCTCGCACCGAAATTGATGAAGCCCTGATCGCTATCGCACCGAAAAGGCGACCTCGTCAGATGATCGAAGTGTCACCTACCACGGTTGAGAAAGGCGAAGATTTAGACGTGATGCATGTGGACGAAGAGTCCAACTAACGCAATGATTGACGAATCGACTATCGAAATGGTAATTGACGAACCCTCGATTAGAGAAAAACTGATAGATGAAATCACGATTAATTGAGAATATTGACTTGAAGTGGTGAATTACGATGAATATTGTGATATTTGGTAATGGAGTAACGGCAAATAGGCTAATGGAAGATCGATTACGTATATGCATGGAAAGTGACAAAGCAACAAATTGACAAAGAAACAATTGGGAATGGTATGATCAAGAATGTTTATTGATTGAGGAAGAAGTGATTAACCAGCTAGCCTGACCCATAAAACTTACGACGATGGGAAATCCAAGCACCAAATGAAGGCAACGGCGACACGCATTTATATAAAGACCCTGACGAGTTTTGTCGATGGACATGAGTCGTGTGGTCTCTATCTTGCGTCCTGCGAAGGATTCAAGACGTTGTTTCGACGTGAGAGCGCAGTGCCTGTCTTTGGTATCGATGGAGTGCACGAAGTGAAGCAGCTCGTGGGGGACCACGTGTTTGGGGTGCCCGAGACGAGCATGTACTCCATCGAGTGTGTCGTGGCCTTGTTGGAAGTATCTGGCGCGGTGAAAGTCCTGGGGGGGTGGAACATCAGGAGGAAGACGCAGACCAAGGCTCGTGGCTCGTGACGGGCACGCTGCTTGTCATGCTGCAGTGGGACACGTTTTCTGACGACCTGGACGTGTTGATCCTCTTTACGCTCTTGCGTCAATGTTACGTGTCGTGGAAGCTTCGACGCGTCCTGTGCGACCATGTCAAGTACAAGAAGCTGGTGGACATGTTGGACGTGGTGGCAATCGATCCGAAAGCGCAACGATGGAAGCATTCGGTCACGAAGACGTTAAAGTTGCTTGGTGAGGAGAAGGCATTGGAACCCATGACGCAAGGCGTGCAATCGTCGAGCACGCGGTCGGTGCGACCTCGTTTCGCCCAGTGCCGACAAGAGATGGACAAGGACTAAAAGACACGCGCCTGGTCGTCCGAGAGTTCCTGGTTGACGTTGAGGTCGTGTCCTCCGATCGCACTGAAGGAAAGCAAGTAGCACGAGACGTGGAGAAACTGCTACTGCATGATGCCATTGAAGGCAAAGTACTCTGGTTTGTGGATAAATATGGTAACTACGTGCGGAGTTTGTATTGCCTGGGACTGATCGATTCTATCAATCGAAAATTTTGTCCCCGTCGCGTGTGCTCGTTGCTTGAGGCGGAGTTTTATATACAAGAGCCTTTTGCTCGATTCTTCGGGATCTAGCCCTTGCTGAGATCCCTGATGCATTGAATACATGAATGGAGATGGCCACCATGGGATTGTCTGGTGACCTTGATTCTCACCCAGCGCTGCTTGGATTAACCGAATCCATGGTCCGACAAAGGAGAAAGAACAGCGTGGCGTTGGGATGCAAAAGATGACGTATAGTAATCTTCTTGATTCGTTTATGCATGCACTGGACGATATTTCGCCAGAAGCGTGTGATTTCTTTAAAAAAAAGCTTTGGAGGACGGAAACAAAGACAGCTGTATACAATGACACCACGCGGAGCTGTGACGACCAAGCGAGAAAGTATCAGTGAGTTGCGATCAGACTCAGCGCAGCATTCAAGTGGTTCTATTTATGATCATAGTGGGGATTCGTCTATACCAATGCGTGGATCAAGCGACGAAGGTTTTATTCATTTACTGGATTCATCCGGGTCTGGTGGTACCATGATGCCTCCTCTGTCTATAAGCGACATCCAGGACGTTGATTTAAGTGCTTTTCCTACATCTTCAGCAATATCAACTCCGGGACAACCGTCAGATGCTTCATGCTCTACTGCAGAAGCGATCTCAACCAGGCCATCAACTGCAAAAGAGTCGACACTAGTACGAACCAAGCAAGTGTGCGAGGAAGCGGAAGGTCAACGTTAAAACTTCTGTATGAGCTCAATGGATGAAACGACTGATCCAGACGTTCTCACGAGCATACCGGATCATGAATATATTGCTGACGAATGTATTGAGACGAATCGTGAAGAAAGCAGCGCTGTAGCATTTCATCTCGGAGCTCACAGGACCTCAAGACAACACTCATGACGATCTCGAGATCCCGAGCGATCATGTGTCGTGTACAGGTCTACGGGATCAAAATGTCCAGGCCTACGTTGCCAATACAATTCAAATCGTCGGCGGCAATCGACCGCGTTATGTGATTGCGCGGGAGCTCTATCGACGCGTCTTTGGCAATGACAAGAAGTCTGCGTTGTAAACGATTTGTACTGACGCTCGAGCTTCCGGAGCGTACCAGTAGCCGCGGTCAACTGTCCGTCGTGTCATGGCGTGTCCAAGTTGCCGAAAACCACGGATGATATCGAACCACGCTCCAACCGCTGTTCTGCTGAGACGAGGGTCAGCATTGCCTGTGGTGAAGCATACTACAATTTTTTGCGGTATCATAGTTGGTACAATAGTCGGTAAAATAGTCGGTACGATAGTTGGTAGAATAGTCGGTACAACTGTTAACACAACGGCGACGGACATGGACGGGACATGGACGGGACATCTGAGACAAATCGACAACTGATACAGTTACCTAACGGTAAGCGGAACAATCAGGTCGACCGGTCGACGAAGAATATAGGGATGGGTAGTTCTGATTTGCTGAAATTAAGTAATTGGTGTTCTTAGGATATAAAGCAATAAAAATTTCCCCTTTTGCGTACGATCGGGCAGAGCGTTTACAGGTACGGCAACTTATCGCCTCCCTTCTTCGCATACACCCCTCTACTCCCCGGGCGGGGGAGCACATAGTGCACGTTTTGGCCGACAGACAGACGTAGAGTTCGTGAGGACTCAAGTTCAACTCCGCCCGCTGTTCCAGCGGTTCTTTCGTAAAGGTTTTTTGGTCTTTGGGAACGTGATCGATCAGTGCGCTCTCACCTCTTCCCCATTGGTTCACGTTTGGACCCTAGTAGTTTGGCTGCTGTAAGCGCCCCACTGGAGCTCTAGGTGGATTTAGTGAAATTCCCCTCCCTCGTAGGTCTAGGCTAAGAATACATATACATTGGGTATTCTGTGAGCTGATTAAGACTCCAGAGGCTCCGTGATCGGGCGGTGAAGACTTCAGCCGTCTGCTCAAGTACCCCTTCGCGGATCAATACAGATCGACACTCTACAACCTGTGACCTGCGTTCATCTTTTCGCAACTCGCGCCAACTAGTTCCTGATCGACTAGATCGATCAGACCAATCAGGTCGATCACGATCTGTAATTGTCGACTATTGGCCCTGATCATCCCTAATCACCCATGATCAACGCCCAGCGGCCCTAATCATCGACTTTTTGCGCCTGATAAAGCCTGATCGACAACAGTCGCTTCATCACAAGTCATCTTAATCTTGCATCAAGGAATTGCAGCGTGACATCCCCGCCACCTGGAGAGCGACCCACGCACAAGCCGTCGGGTACACAACGTGAGCAATAACACAAGCAGTCAAAGGACAACCGGAGGACCCCCTTCGTTAGTCGGCAGTCCGGGCGCCGTGGTAACGCCTGATCAAGCTTCAAAAACTTTGATCAGCCGCTCCACCACAGCCCGTTTGACAGGGGACTGGTGTGTATGCACGGGGACTGGGAGAAGTGTGTTGAGCGATCGTCGAACCCGATCTGAAATGTGGCTACCCCACCTGAAGTGTTAACCGGTCGGCTCGAGACGCTTATGGACGCCGCAAGTCGCCAACACCCCCGATCGAACCGATCCTTCCAAGGAATTAAGATGGGAGAAGAAATACTGGATGATCGGGAAGGGTGCGCTGAGGTCGACAGTGATGATGCCGTTCCGACCGCCCATTAGGATGGCAGATCGGTCCTGGAGACATGTTGTGGTCAAACGCACCAGAAACACCTGATCCACTTGGAGGATCGAAAAGAAAAAACTGGGATCGGTGAATCCAATCTCGATTACGGCGATCTAACTAAGAATTCCGAACGAAACCGACTGAATTAGAATGGTTATGGGGTGACACGGACTTACGAAGTGGGAAATCAAGATTCGCAATAGTGCTGATCGGCAATAACGACAGGTGTGAATTTGTGATGTTTATTGTGATTACAACTACGGGTGTGTGGAGAACTATGACGAATGGAGTATATTTCGATGATGACAAAGTGGCTTAAGGATGTGGATGATTTTTTTGGTGGCAATGATAACGACTCTTTAGATATGGATACAAGTGGATGTGGCAAGGGTGGACCTTGATTAACGGAATTAAAGGCCAAGAAAGATGAGACGAACGAGTAATCAAAAAGGAAATTTTACTGATGATTAATACATGAATGATTTCCCGATCGGCGCTTAGTTAGCGTTTGCGATCACCCCATAGCCGACTGACAGTCATGGCGGGGGGATCTTCGATCTTCTCACGAAATTGATTGCGCCAAGGCTGCTCCTTGTACATCGGGGTCAGGGCGTCCAGCAAATTGTCAACCACGGTGTCGCAGTGGTAGCCGGGGTACCAAGCTCCGTCTTCAATCAGAACCCCGGCTTTCTCCACGCGATGCCTAGCCATATGGAGGACAACGGGTTACAGGAAGACATCAATGCCACATGCTTTGTCCGCATGCCCTCCAACACGAATTGGCAGATCAACAACCAAGCTTCCCCAGCCCGACTCCGACGTTGTTTCCGCTGCTTCGGGGCAGTGGACGCTGTAATACTGCTCAAGACGTCCCAGGAATAAGGCGACCCACGGAGTCAGCGTGAACGTGACGCTCAGGTCACGGATCAGCAAAACCTCCCATGTCTTGGCGTCATACAGACGGGCGATCTACGATCCGGTGACCAGATCCGGTCGCCACTCAGTTGTAAGTGGTTTTCTGACTGCCAGCGGGAAGAGCAAGTAGTATGTACGTGAAAGGGTGCGGGTCAGCAGTTGCTTGATCGGAACAGATCGATGCAACAGATCTATCTGCCCCAGAGACCATGGTTCGTTGACATCCAGACCCGAAGGAGGATGAGGCGCGTCAATCTGCAATTCCCCTAGCGATGTGTGACGATATAGGCCGGAAGTTCCGGGAAGAACAGTTGGCTTGGATGCCTCAACAGCCGTCTTCGATGGTTCTTGGATGCTTTCACCTTTCGGGTGCACCACTTGGTCTGCCGCTGGCGTTGACGTTTCTACTGTAGAATCAGATCGGCGACTCTGGGTAGATCGGGACCGTGCTAGAGCAGAAGCTATCTCAATTGAATCCGTTTAGACACCCTCGGAGTCCGAGCCAGACGAAGCTAATGCTGACTTGGACTTGCCGACAGTTGGTGCCGAGGGCGCCTCATTTTCCCTGGTCTGTACTGGCTTGGATGGCTCCGTTGTCGCATGCAAAAGCCTCGCCGGTGTCTTGGCTCTCTTCTGGGGTGCCGCTTCCTTCTCCTTGTAGTCCGGATCAGCCGCTAGGTCCCGGGCCGTCGCCCCTCTTGATGCACCCTTGCTCTTCTTGTTGTGTGCGCGATTTTTGGGGGGCGGAATTTCAGCCAATGAATGGCGAGAATTCCCGCCCGAATTTTGTTGGGAAATAGCACCAGCGGAATGCGTCTGTTGGTCCGCGAGGGCGCTCGGTGCTAATCCGCGAGGAGATGCGATTGGCGACCAGCGACTTGGATAGGCACGTAGCCAACTCATCACGGCACCCGTGGACGATTCCCCAGAGTCTTTTTGACTCTCGGGCCCAAATGCCGAGCCGATATAGAGAGGCAGCAATTCTTTCGGAGTGATCTTCGATCGTGAGCCTCAGCTCAGCGATCTGCCCATCCATCTCGCGTCGTTGCGAATAAAGGACCGACTGTAACAGGGTTACATTCTGGTTACATTTAGTATGTGGTGTACGTGCGTACACTACGGTTGGGGTCAGTATTGACCGGTCCGAAAGGTTTAGGACCATTGGTTATTTTAACCAATCAGGGCATGGGCCCTTGGCGGAGGCGTGGCAGCCAGCCACGTGTTAGTACACAGGTGGTGTACACTACATTTTAGCTAGGTACGAATTTAGTAAGTTCTACTTAGTATTGCATATAGTTTACATTAGTTTAAATTAATTTAGGCTAATTATATATTAAATATACATTCAGTTTACATTTCACTCATAGACTACAGGACGCACGACCTCGACCAGTCGCGCGCGTAGTGAGTTCAGTAGCGTAAGGGAAGTTCTTCCCTTAGCTACCCCTTATTAAGAGAGCCTTGTGTTAAGGCATTAGCGAAAGATAATAGTAAACCAAAGTGGAATCTTGGCCCCGAGTAAGAGAGTTCTCTCTTACTAAGCCCTTTTATAAGGACGTATCGGCTAAGTAGCGGCGAACGCCGCTTAAAGGAAAGTCTTCTTCTGTGCGCTAGACGGACCGTGCGTGTACGCACCGGCTACGTCTGGTAGCACTTGTAGTCAATCCAACACCTGTGTTGGTAGGCTACGGCATCCTCTGCAAGGGATGAATCAGGACGATTGGGAAAGGTTAACCCTCGTCCAGCAGGAAGCCTTTAACAGGCTGTTATCCTTACTGGGTGACGAAGGCATGCAGCTCCTAGTGGAGAAGGGCCTTGAGGTGGTGAAGGCAATGGTCATGCCCTCATCGCCCATGAGGCGCGTTTAGGTGGAGGTCGTTCCACAGGGGTACGTCCCCCATTATCCTTTAAGATAAAGGAGTTCACCGTTGAAAAGGGTGATACCCTTTATGTATGGCTGCGAGAGGTCGAAACGGCCTTCGCCACAGCGAATGTGATCGCTGATCACTTGCAAGTGGTACTTGCACTGACCCATCTTACGGGCAAAGCCCGTACATGGGCGTTTACGTGTCCGGATGCGGTCACGGACGTGTTCCCAACCTGGGAAGTCCTTAATCAAAAGATTATTGACATGTATGCTACGCCTGATCTGGTTTTTCAGAATCAGCTTGCGTTTCTAAGGTGCCGTCAGGGCACTAGGGACTTGAAGACATACGTCCAAGAACTAAAGACCCTGTTGGCAGGGATGTACGCGAAAGCGTATTAGGACGATGTGTCCATCCCCGTCTTCATGGGAGGCCTGAAAGAAGGGCCAGCACGTTCGGAACTGTTCCGATGCCGACCCCAATCCCTGGGGGAGTCGTTTAAGACGGCGTTTATCGCCGAAAGGAATTTCGTTCCTCTAAGGTGGGTCTCGAACCCATGGACCTTAGTCAGGTCGATGCGGAGGAGAAACCTTCCGCTAAGAGTCACTCTGACTCCTTCTCGCAGAGCTCCGAAGCGTAACTCCTTGCAATGTTGCAGCGGCATGGGCCGCTGAGATGCTGTGTGGGAGCACGGATCATCGGCGGAACAGATGTCCACGAAACCCCAGCGAGATACTCGCTTAAAAGGTCCAAGGGTTGGGAAAAAGCCCTTGCCTAAGCCGTCGGGAACGACGGCTCCCAGTAGGTGCGGGGCGCCCTACGGGGGGATCCCTCAGTGCTGTTAAGACCCAGGGTAGGGGACGACAGCACAAAGCCCCGAGGGAAACGGTGCTTTCTAGCACCGAGTTGGTGTACCAGCCAGGTTTTCTGGTAGTCCTTGCGGACGTGAAAGGCTTTGATAAGCCTTGGCGAGTCTTGATAGACTCTGTAGCGTCTGATAACTATGTCAGAAGAGCTTCTTGAGAAGAGTTGGCTGTATGCCGAGGCCCTAGAGGCACGTTCTAGTGACGTTGTCACGGTCCGTCTAGAGACGGGCGCACAGGTTTCTGTACCCAAGGTCTCGATTGATCTTAAGCTGAAGTTTGCAGACTTCGACAGCTTATAACGTTGCCTAGTCCTGGATTTGGACTCGAGGTATGACCTCATTCTGGGCATGAAGTGGCTGTAACTCCACGAGCCATGGATAGATTGGAAGCCTAAGTCCATTGGCTCAACGCACCCTCGATTGGGTGAAGCATTGGCGAGTCATGAGCCCACCTTTGCTCGATCTCAAAAGCGATTCTGGAAATAGATGCCATAGATCGGGATGCCTGAGATGATCAGTCCCAATGAGGTCAGGAAGTGTTCCTTGACGAGGGTGATTCGGCGGTTAATCCCCGCGCCGATATAGGCGAGACTGGTGAGTCGCCAGTGTTAGAGGTGGATTTCTGTGAGGTTAAGCGCGAGGCGCTTCCTAGAGAAGAGACCCGAAATTTGTCTCTTCTGCAGGTCGGAATGGATTCCGACCACGCTGTGTTCGGCGAATAAGTTGCGACTCCAGTGGTAGGGGTAGAGACCCCTGTGGTTAAGCGTGAGGCGCTTCCAAGCGGAGAGACCCGAAGTTCGTCTCTTTCGAACGTCGGAATTGATTCCTACCACGCCTTATTAGGTGATACCGGCGAGTCACCGGTGGTAGAAGTAACGACCGCTGTGGATAGGCGCAATGCGCTTCCAATAGATGGGGCAATTGACTCCCCCCATCTGGGCCCCGGGAAGAGTCCCGAGGCCAGTAGTCAGCAGTCCTATCGGATGCTGAATAGTGTGACAGGTGTTGTCACAGAATGCGAAAGCCTTGAACGGTTGCCTGGGGTAGGCGAAATGTTTTCGTTGGAGGAGATGTCCTTCAACGAATTTGAAACTGCTTTGAAAGCAGATGAAATCGACGAGGTTGTCGTATTGCGTCCGGAAGAGGAGTTGAACTCCTCATCCACGATGGACGAGTCAGTTTTGGTGAAAACCAAACAGGAATTGAATGCCCGAAGCGGCCTCAAGATCCTTGCAGATCCCGAGGACCCTTACCATTCCTTGGTAAAGGAATTCGGAGATGTCATTAGTGACAACCCGCCGATGGGGTTACCAACGGATTGGGGATTCCGACATGAAATTGATTTGGTTGCTGGAACCAAATACTGCGTCACTAGGCAGCGTCTTCTCCCCAAGGAACAATGCGACGCCATCGACCCATTCTTCAAGGGGAAAGAAGAGGCAGGGATGGTACGGGAGAGCAAGTCTCCCCATTAGTCTCCCACTTGTTGTGTTCGTAAACCGAACGGAAAGTGGCGCATTGTGCATGCGTACAGAAAGCTGAATGCAGCTACTGTACCCATGCAGACTCCGATTCCTCGGAAGGATCTCCTCCAGAACAATATGGCGGGCTGTACTGTATACAATGCCTTAGATCTGGTGGACAGGTATTATCAGGTGCTCATGCGAGCGTCCGATATTCCTCTTACAGCGGTCAACACGCCTAGAGGCATGCTGTGGGAGTGGCTTATAATGCCACAAGGGCTTTCAAATGCACCAGCGACTTTCAATCGCTTGGTGACTCAACTCTTCCGCCCTTAGAGGAAGTACGCTCAGACGTACTTCGACGATATATTCGTTCATAGTCGCGCGGAAGGCGACTCGTCTGATGTTCATACGCACCTTATACACCTTCGATTGGTGCTCGAATGTATGCGAGAGCATAAGTTATATGCGAACGCATCCAAGTGTATTTTGGTGCTGATGAAATTCCTTTCCTCGGATGCTTCATCGGTAAGGATGGAGTGCGGGCGGACCCCGCGAAGGTGAAAGCCATTGTGGAGTGTCCTTCGCCTGTAAATCTTAGAGATTTACGGAAGTGGCTTGGATTAGCCAATTATCTACAAAAATACAGCTAGAACTACGCTGAAATGGCGAAGCCATTGACCGACCTTCTTAAGAAGGATGTTGATTGGTGTTGGGAAACCAAACACCAAAACGCTTTTGAAGCGGTAAAGGGGAGCTTGTTAAAAGCTCCCGTTCTTGCTCTCCCAGATTCTGGGAAACCATTTAGTGTCGTCTGCGACGCCTCCGATTTCGCAATCGGATGTGCTTTGTTACAAGCAGACGATGCAGGAAGGGAACGCGTGATTGCGTTTCAGTCGAGGCAGCTTAAAGCTGCGGAACGGAATTATCCCGTTCATGACAAGGAGCTACTTGCAATGAAGTATGCTCTTGCCAAATTTAGGGTTCACCTACTCGGCTCAAAGCCGTTCGTGATTTATACTGACCACGCGTCCTTACGGAAAGCGACAAAGTCGCCTCATCTCTCGCAACGGATGGCCCGTTGGCTCTCCTTCTTTGAGGAGTACAACTTTGAGGTTAAGTATAATCCTGGCAAGCAGAACGTGCTTTCAGACGCGTTCTCGCGTCGTCCCGATTACGAGCTCGCTCACGCGACATTCGTGACCTCGTCTGTGGTGGATCTCATACGCCAGGCGTATGAGAAAGACCCACATTGTACGGTGCTAATCGGCGCGTTGGGTGGAAAGGGACTTGGCTCGACTGAGCCAACCCTGTAAAGTCGAGCTAAAGCTCGTTTACACCGTTACAGGTACTGTGACGGTTTGCTATATTATAGCACGAGCGCGGAGGACACCCCGCGGGTGGTTGTTCCTCATGATGAGGAACTAAAGTACAGAGTCCTCTTTGAGGCACATGACGCCCCTACCGGGGGTCATTTAGGTCGGGATAAGACCTACATCGTCTTAAGCGCTTTGTATTGGTGGCCCAACATGTATAAGTGGGTCGGTGCGTATATACGCACCTATGAGACGTGTCAGAGGGTTAAACCCTCTGCAAGTTCGGCTGCGCCTTTGGCGAGCTTATCCGTTCCAACGGAGTGTTGGAAATCCATTACTATGGATTTTATCTTCGGTTTTCCGAAGGATAAGGCCGGGAACACCGGCATATTGGTCTTTGTAGACCGTTTGAGCAAGATGGATCACCTGGTGGCGGTTCCAGAGTCCATAGATGGACAAGGAACAGCGAAAGTGTTCCTAGACCGTGTCTTTTGACAGCATGGTCTACCCGATTCCGTTGTGTCGGATCAGGACCCCCTTTTTACGGGACAGTTTTGGGGCGCGCTTTTTAAGGTGCTAGATACCAAGCTCCTCATGTCCACTGCGGATCATCCACAGACGGACGGTCAAACGGAACGCGTTAATCGCGTTGTTGAGGATATTCTCCGGAGTTTATGTCCGGATTCTCCAAAGAGTTGGATTGAGATGCTTCCTATGGCCGAATTTGCTATTAACAATTCGGCCCATGCATCTACGGGGTTTACCCCGTTTTACGTGAACGGATTAGCGAATCCGAGGGTTCCGTTGACGACACGTGTGTGTGGCACAGGGCTTGAGGGGGGAGGATTCCCTGATGTCAGCCCTGTATCTGTGAGAAAGCATATCGATAAGTTCTTATTGACGCGCCTTAGTGTCTTACGACACGTCTGCGATGCCATGGCGGAAGGCCAAGACAAGCAGAAGTAGCAGGCTGACCGCAAGGGGCGGCATAATGAAAAGGTGTACAAAGTAGGAGAAAGTGTTTTATTAAACGCTAATAATCTTCCTACACATGCACTTTCCAACGTGTTGCGGAATAAACTGCACCTCAGGTTTGTGGGGCCTTTTAAGGTATTAGCCCGAAAGGGCCTGTCGTATACCTTGGACATCCCGAAGGCGATGCGTACGCATCCAACCTTCTATGTGGGTATTCTTAAGCTATACCAGAGCCCGGAGGAGGGTCCCCTCTTGGAGGGGGTTGGTAAGGCGAATAGCCATTAGAGCCGTAAGACACGGCAGGGCGGAGGAAGCCATACAGGGCTAAAATGCGACCACGAAGCTCCGCAACGGTCGTCTCGAGAGAGGAAAGCCGCTTCTCGAAGCGCTCAGTGGAATCCCACTCATCGCGAAGCCCCTCGTGGACATCATGGATGCGATGTATGTGTCGATCACAACGCTCGCGAATCTCACGTCACAATTTCGCGACCTCCTCCTCCAATGCTCGATGCGGAGGGCACCCAACATTATCACGAGGATCGTCTGATGGCGCGACGCCATCATCGGGGTCAAACCCAGTATCTGGTGAAGTAGAAGGGTTATCCACACTCACAGAGTTCGTGGGAGTCCGAGACTCCCCTACGGCAGGATTGCCGCGACGTCGTTGACGCTTTTGAGCGGGAGAATCCCGCTGCAGGTCAACGACCAAAGGGACACGAGAAGACCCTTCACTCCCAGTAGGGTTGGGAGTTCGCCGGAGGCAGATGTGGTGCTCACACTGTCCTCTGGCACCGTGGTGGGGGCAGGGGCGCTGTTGTAGCGCGTGCGATAAGGGGCACGTAATAGCTCCATCGCTTTGGCTCTGGCGAATGCCATGCGCAACGCCCTTTCCACCCAAGCGTCACGACGGGAATAGCTGTTGTGCAGATCATTAAAGCTAGGGGGGAGCTTCTCCCCTTCCGCCCAAGCGCGAAATTTCTTTTCTGCATCTTCGGAAGTTTCTCCCGGAGAGAGAATGATAGGAACCTCGCGGTGGTTCTCAACAGGGGCACCCTGTGCCTGCCGGTCGAGGCGTTCTCGGTATGAGACGCTAGTGAACTTCTTTTGCGTGAGCAGTTGTTGCCGGAGTTTCTCCCGGTGCTTGCATTGATACGGCTGTTCAGCCGCAGGGCCAGGGGTATAGGATGCTAAACTATTTCTTACCACACGCCTAGACCACTTTGGAAGGTCACGAGGACCTTCAAAATTATAGGCCGCCAATGGCGGGCGTTTGAGAGCGCGTAACGCAGCCCTTAGTGCCTGTGAGGCAAGTTGGGTTTCTTGAGCTGCGTCCAGCTCATTGGTGATGGTCGCCTCCGGCGATCCGGATGTATCATCCGACATTGGCAGGGGTGGCGCAATAGTTAGAGCATTTTCCCCACGTGTAAGGAACGGATTAGGCTGCCGACATCGCCGTTCGGCGTTATCGTAGCGGTCAGCCTTTGGGGAGATATCCCCAAGGGCATCCACCTCCGAGTTCTCGGAATAGTCTACCTCCTCTTCTCGAGGATATTCCACAGCACCGCTAATGGTGCTCATGGTTAGCCAGAGGTTCTGGCAAATGGAGCTCTCCAACTAAATTTGATTTATTGCGTAAGCAATAGTCTTGATGAGGAAGGATGTAACAGGGTTACATTCTGGTTACATTTAGTATGTGGTGTACGTGCGTACACTACGGTTGGGGTCAGTATTTACCGGTCCGAAAGGTTTTGGACCATTGTTTATTTTAACCAATCAGGGAAGGGGACCTTGGCGGAGGCGTGGCCGCCAGCCACGTGTTAGTACACAGGTGGTGTACACTACATTTTAGCTAGGTACGAATTTAGTAAGTTCTACTTAGTATTACATATAGTTTACATTAGTTTAAATTAATTTAGGCTAATTATATATTAAATATACATTCAGTTTACATTTCACTCATAGACTACAGGACGCACGACCTCGACCAGTCGCGCGCGTAGTGAGTTCAGTAGCGTAAGGGAAGTTCTTCCCTTAGTTACCCCCTTATTAGGGGAGCCTTGTGTTAAGGCATTAGCGAAAGATAATAGTAAACCAAAGTGGAATCTTGGCCCCGAGTAAGAGAGTTCTCTCTTACTAAGCCCTTTTATAAGGACGTATCGGCTAAGTAGCGGCGAACTCCGCTTAAAGGAAAGTCTTCTTCTGTGCGCTAGACGGACCGTTCGTGTACGCACCGGCTACACCGACGGATTGCCCTGAGGCCATGAGCACTGCCAAACGACCACTTGTATCAGCTCTTGAAGATGCGATCGGTTGATTTCGAGACGACGCATGTCGTGACGAGTGCCGATCATCCCTTCCAACATCGTTTGAAGTAGATCGAAGTGGTCATACACCTGCCGAACGGTATCGACAAGTGTCTACACGGTCGGGAATACATCGATCGCCAGTGGATCTACATACAGAAGGAAGTGAGGATCGATCTAAAGTGAAGTTATCAGTGGATTGGCATACCTGTTCGGTCTTGTTGCGGACCCAAAGCCTTGATACGTTTATTCTCGTCCATCAAGTCTGAACGACCAGCTTGTATAGCGTCGATCAGCTTGGAAAGTCGTTTTGGGTCTCGGCGCATTTTCTGGAACGCGGCGTCGGTCACGATCTGCTTTTCGCGCGCTACCTCCAACTACTTTCGGAGCGCATCAATGTTTTTTTGGGACCGATCGACCTCGACTCGGGGATCATTTTGTTCTTCGACTATCTGAGTGTCGCCCGAGCCGCCCGAATGGTCCGATCGGTCAGAAGTTTGAAGATGCGGGTAGTGCGGGCACCAATCGCCTACGGAGACAAATGTTAGTGAAAGATGTGGCGATCGGAAGTAAAGTGGATTTACCTGGTACATTGGATTCGGAAGATTGCATGGAATTGAAGACTGTTTGTGAGATGGGGCCACTACCGTTGTGCGGCTGCGACCAGACTTAGGGGCAGCTGTGGTGAAGTGCAAGTGAAAATTATTGACCAGTTTGTACCGGATTTCAAGGCAGATCGATCGGGTTGGCTGAAAGGACGGAGTATTTTGGCAATCGTGTGCTTTGAGTGTTTGTATGCGGATTTGAGGTAAGGCACACGGTTTACATATAGTTTACATATTAGATTTTTTATTGGATATTAAATATAGTGTTCGTATTACATCGGGTTGCGTAAGTCGCCAGTGGCTCCGATCTGAGTCATTGGGAGAAGAGGGTAACAGGGGCCCCTCACGCTTATTAAGCCCGGCCGGGACAGAGCTCCACCGGAAGCCCCACGACAGGGAGCACTCGTTACGTTCACTCACCCCTCAAGTTCGGCCACGTTCAAAGGAGACGTGTTTTTTTGGCAGGGTTACTCATCGCGATCTGCTGCGATCAAGTCCCAGTAATTGGCTGGATTACTCATCGCGATCTGCGGTCAAGTGCCAGAAACTATTATTGGCTGGATTACTCATTGCTGTTGCAATCAAGTTCCATGATTTACTATCGGCTGGATTACTCACTGCCACGGGCGGTCAAGTGCCAGATTTAATTGCATTCGTAGTAAAGATTTCCGCTTCGTTTGCCGATCGGCCATTTTGAATTACCTTTCGTTAGAATTTAGGATCAGTACCCCAGAAGTGGTACATCCATATCGATCTTCACTAAAGTCTCCACCAAGCAACGGTCCACCGAGTGTGTATCCACCCATACCAATGGGTACACAAGGTGAGACACGAGACGAATCGGACTTGGCGTCCTGTAATGCCGATCGGTCACCCGATCGGCACCCAGGCGAATGTGGTAAAGCGTACCGTAAAATTGGCACGTAATTAGGGGCATAATTATAGACACCCCTATAGGAGTAGCTGTGGTAGAGGGTACCACAAATTTTGTCGGTACAATGGTCGGTACAAAAGGTGGTACGATAGTGGGCACCACAATCAGTACCACAGTTGGTACCCCAGTCGGTACAACTGTTTACACAACGGTGGCGGACAGGGACGAGGCGTGGAGTCAAGTTCGAAATCGAAAACATTAGCATCGATAACCTGACTACCACCATCGCGCCCAGCCTTCCAACTTTCGGAGGGGGTACTCCGCGGACCACCACTCGATATCTGGTCCGATCTTCCGCTGCAAGCAGACGACCGGTCGTCATCAGAACCCACTTGGTCCGATTGTTTAGTGTCCATCTCACCTTGTGTACCCGATGGAATGGGCTAGTTACACACTCGGTGGATCGGGATCGCAGATTGTATCGAACCGGTCTTGAATATAGAAGACCGATCTGGTTAGGTATCTCTGGGGCGGAACTCTTCACCCCAGACACAAACAGACCAAAAACACTTCCAAGAGATAACTTCCAATAGGTCGATCGTCCAAACGATCAAGACCTGACCAATACGAAATAATAGAGGGTAGACCGACCGTTCCGGTCTAGCCCCTGACCAATACGAAATAAGACCAAAACCGGTCTAGTTTCCAACCAATATTAAAACAAGCCAATATGTCTGCGTAAAGACCCAATATGCTCGTGAAACTCCACAAACGATGTCTCCACGCCAAGACCAATCCAGTGAATAGCACGTTCCAAACGTACTTGAGTTGAGATGTTGAGATCGCCAAATCGTACTCCCGTCGAGGGACTTCCGGTGGGCCAAAGTGCGCGTGCGGCGCGTCCAGACCGGGTATAATGGGCGAGAGGGGATAATTCGACCCTCTGCCCCCAAACACTCCGCGGCGGGCGGAGGCGACTAGTGTACGAAAAGGGAAGAACGGTGACCCCTAGCTGTGGTGTGAACCAAGACCAGAAGAGGTTTCAGCCACTTATCCGAAAGCTAAAAGATTTCCTTACTTAAAGGTATAACCTCTGTCCTAAAAGGTAAAACCACAACTAAAATACTACTACCCTATAGTCCCTAAATGTACCCCCACAAAAATATGTAAAATACCCAAAGTCGGGTGACTCACCAAAACTTGCGTTCTTGACACTTCTTGAGTCTGATAGGCTGAAAATCCCCCCTTGTTTAAACCAATCCGAATTTAGACCAAATGCCTTGAGAAAACTTGACCAAAAGTGTGCCAAATTTTGGGCACGCTTCTCCACAGGGACGAGGCGTGGATAGGACGTCCCAGACGATGCGACAACTGGCACGGTTACCTGAGGTGACCCGAAGGTAAGCGGAGGAATCAGGTCGAATGGTCGACAAAATCGCGTAGGAATGGGTAGTTCTGATTGGCTGATATTAGGTTTTTGGTAGATATTAGGATATAAGCAATAATAAAGTTCTCCTTTTGCGTACGATCGGGCTGATCGTTTAGAGGGACGGTAACTTAGGGCCTCCCTTCTTCTAATAAATACCTACGTCCCGGGCGGGAGCACTGAGTGCGTTTTTGGCCCACCGGTAGGCGTAGTGTTAGAACGCACCCGCAACTCCGCCCGCTGTGCCAGCGGTTCTTCTTTTAAAGGTTTTTTGGTCTCGGGAACGTGATCGAGCAGTGCGCTCTCACTTCTTCCCATAAATCCACGTTTTTGGCCCCTAGTTGTTCGGCTGCTTCAAGCGCCCCACGGGAACACTAGGCGGATTTTTGGTGGTAATCGTCGATCTGCCCGTCGAACGTGCTGATCTACCGTCCCTCTAAGGCTTAAGTTTGGCATACAAGGCATTTTGGGTATTCTATTGACGGATTAAGCTTAAGGAGGCCCTGTGATCGGGCAGTGAAGATTTCCGCTGCCTGATCGAGTACCCCTTCGCCGATCAAAACCTGATCGACACACTGCGACTCTCGACCTGCGCTCAGATGCTCGCAACTCGCGCCAACTAGCTGATCAGCTACTTTTAGCACCTGGTCGAGCCTGATCGAGTCTGATCACCGCTTATCGACGACTCTTAGTGCCTGCCCAAGCCTGATCACTGTTGATCACACCTGATCGCACGTGGTTCAAGCTTGATTGCGCCTGATCACCGCCTGATCGCATCAGTCGACTCATCACAAGTCAGCTCAGTCTTGCCACAAAAACAAATAATTTGAGATCGAATATATTTTCAATAGGGTTAGTATAAGATTAAACTATAGGAATTGTAGTGTGCCATTCCCGCCACCTGGAGAGCGACCCAAGCCTAAGCCGTCGGGTACACAAGGTGAGCAGAAACACAAGCAGTCAAGGACAACCGGAGGACCCCCTTCGTCAGTCGGCAGTCCGGGCGCCGTGGTACGGCCTGATCAAGCCTCAAAAACCTTGATCAGCCGCTACACCACACGAAGGTCTGCGGAGTACCCCCTCCGTTATTTGGTCATCTGGGCGCGATGATGGTTCAGTTCCGGACACTTCGGTGTTAGATTTTGAACTGGACTCCACCACGCCACCCCCATGAGTTGGTCGGCTGGGCACGATGGTGATCGGGTTCAG
Organism: Peronosclerospora sorghi; assembly: GCA_026184515.1. Classification (NCBI taxonomy): domain Eukaryota; phylum Oomycota; class Peronosporomycetes; order Peronosporales; family Peronosporaceae; genus Peronosclerospora; species Peronosclerospora sorghi. The sequence continues at coordinate 1,515,069 of CM047584.1, read as the reverse complement.
GACACTTCGGTGTTCGAATTTGAACTCGACTTCACCACACTATTCATCTATCTTGATCAATTTGGGGAGCCGATTAATATTTTCCATCTCTAATAACATAGCCAAGTCACTCATCGCGCACATCGCCAAAGTAGCCAATTGATCAGTCTGCAATTACATTCTGTATTATGATCAGGCCATAACTAGAGGATATTCATCACCCGGTCGTTCAATAAGTTTAACCTCGGTGCCTTGCAATCAATTCTTCCATTAATATGCCGGATCACTCACCCGATTCAAGTCTCCGCTGTGACAATCCGCCATTTCTTTCGGGGAAGAGAAGCGTAGGAGCTGTTAGAACTCAGCCTCGTTGAAGTACTACTGGGGGTAAAATCTTAGGCGCTGTGAACACCCAACCAATTTAGAGAATTTCCTCGCTTTACGAGCACAATACAGCATGCATCCGTCAAGTCGTACTTACGAGGGATCTACGCGATGGATGTTCAAATTCAGCCATCACATGCTATCATGAATCGGATACGAGAGATAGAAGCGCATACGAGCGTTGAAAGGATACGGACTCCATCCCCACCACAATTAACCTTTTTTGTGGATCTGCTGAGGCGTGTGTCGATGCGTGCGCCCAGCAAGACTTTCGAACAGTACAACGGACGCAAAATCCACCAGCCGATAAAGAACAAGAGTGTTCGGAAATCTTTATGAAGATATTGGGAATTGCTGGCATGGGATTGAATATATTCAAGCTGCTTTCGATGGACGATTTATATCCTCTCTGGCGCTTGGTTAACACTAGAAAATTCTCAACGACGATATAAGGTGGAACTTTTGTTGCTGTACAAAAAGACGAGACTGATGGTGTATGCCATGCCTTTAACTGACGACATGTTAGATAAATTTGAGGGAGTGAAGTGGCTATGCTCAATGGATAATGTGAGCGGATATTGGGCTATACCTATGACAAAGAGGGCTCGATTGATTACGGCAAGAAACCTATTGCTTACTGGCAAGAACGAGTATATATTCAGCTTTGAATATGGACTAAATTATGTAAATCTTTGTATTTCGGACGATGAATTCGGTCCGCTACAAAATTTCTGATAATAAAATATTTTTCACGTATTGCATGTTCACCATTATGACTGAAAAAATGTCAGTAAATAGCAGGGCAAATTGCTTTTTCTTCATTAATGACGGAAAGTCACAGCCTGTAAACGCTGAGGCCGCTTCAGCATCTGAAAGATTAGTAAATTAAGCCCTACAAAGCTGCTCACAATCAGCGCTATGTACGTCGCAAAGTTGCTGTAACCGCGTCCGCAAATCATGTACCACGAGTCTTCGTACAACAACTGCGTCAGGGGGTAGTTGCACAGATTGAATTCCTCGTCAAAATCGTGCACACAGAGGTACTTCTTGCGTTGATGTCTAATGCCAATAAGTGAGTAGAATGGCTCATTCTCGAGACAGTCTCCCAACGGCTGGTGATGACCTAACGACACAATCTCCTTCGGATTGATGAACAGAGTTAGCAGCACGAGGACGAGGTAGAGCAAAAATACCATCTGGTTCACGGCGTGGTCAATGCACGAATACAGCCAGTCACTGTCATAGGCGTCTACAGGCTGTAAAGTTTTTTGTACAATTGGTAAGTCTGCGAACAAAATGCAAAATGCTTCATCAAGCAACCATCATGGAATAAGGTTTGCACAACACGTTAAATCGAGTTTGGGAAGTGTACCTCTTTCACGATCAGCCATCCAGGAGAGAAGCAAGCTTAGCCCGATCAAGATGAAAAAAAATACCTGCATAGGCGCGAGTAAGCTATGACGTCAGCGAAAATATTTGTTGCCGAGACATAGTCTACGATACCTGCGCATCGATCTGCAGTAGAGATACAGTTGTATAATAGCCCAAAATGAGAAAACCCATTGAAAAAATTGTTGTTAGGACCGGCATCAGCAAAACATAGCCCCATTCTGACTTCCAGTGTTCCTCTTCGTAGTAGTCGCCTACTAGCCAATTGCTATGTCACCACAAGTTAACTAAAGAGTTTCTAGCCATGATTGATGAAAGTTATCTCACCTGCGCAGAATATGATGAACACAAACGAATGCAAAGCCAAAGAAGTAAGTATAGAAAAGAGCGTGACAAGGTACACCCATCAAGCGGTCAGCCAAAAGTGGGTCAGTGTCGTGCCACGTCCACCAAAGCAACTTGGTGCCTAATAATTCGAACGGAAACACTAGCATGACCATCAACGATCCCATTGCAAACGGCTGAATGAATGGATCAATCCGCAATCGCAACGTCGCGACAAAAGCTCTGTTCAACAAATTGGAGGTCAGCCAAACTCAGGATTACAGCTCGACACTTACATGTAATAGAGCTGAGCCTGCAAAATAACACTATACGGTGGCAAATGCTCAGATATCAACATTACAAGAGCCTGCGCGTGCCAGCGGTCGCTATTATAGAAGCATAGTTCGACAACAAACACTTGGAGCATTGCAGCGATTAACATTGTGGCGTTGCGCTTGCCGGAGGAATGAACGTGGAGCATGAGAAGCAAGAAGCTAAGGAAGGTAGTTCCCTCTATTATCGCAAGTGATATATTTTCATTCAGTAGTCCCAAGAAGGCGATCGGCATGACCCGAGACGTCACCACCATTTTAGAGGTTACTGCTATGGAGCAAAAAAGTACCGGTATGTTTATCAACTACAAAACAAGGCAACAACAGGTTGGATCCTACATGGCTTTGCCATCACGATTTAGGACATTGCCTGCACCAGGTCTACGTGAAATATAGATTCGATGGATCACGAACAAAAGAACACCAAAAATGACCAAGATCATTACTGTGCTTGATGCAGATGTATCTTCAGTCCCAGTCACGGGTCTGTTGCGTTTCCACACCAGGTTCTGAACCATTTCCTTCCATGTCTCGGTATCTAGGCCTCCGGTGTCAGCAGTCTCCTGCTGAATATGTTCTTCTTGATCAAGGTCTTTTGGTATATAGCAGGTCCGACCTTCGTAATTCTGGTCGCAGGAGCATACGCCATTCACACAATCGCCATGGTTACTGCAGTGCTCCCGATAAACGCACAAAACGGTGTGATCAGATGCTGAAAACATTTCCATATATCCGCTAGAGAAAGAACCGAGATATCGATTAAATGCGATATCGTACTCGGAAAGTGCGGTGTCTAAATACTTGGACAATTCCTGCTCCAGCGACGGAAAAACAAGGTTAAAGCTGCCACGTCGAGCATACTCTGTCGTAGCGGCAAAAAGTTTTTGCGCGACGTTTGGAGTGAACCACCCCGGACAACTCCAGCACGTGCTGTCCCATACACGATTCTTATCACGGCATTTATCCGAACAGAACCCAGCGTCAGCTGGTCGAAAGAACTTTTCAAACGGAAGTCGAGCTTGAGGATGCACGCCTACGAGATTTATCAAGTCATGCAACAATCGCTTCTTGATTGCCTCGTCTGTAGCGAGTACAGACTGGGTAGCCTCCATCGACGGGTTGGAAGCCACACCAACGAGCCACGGCTTGCCCATATCGTCGAGCTCAAAATTAAACTTCCACATTTCAAAAAAGCTATCGCTAGGATCCGAAAAGCGTTCTTGCTCTGGCTTGCGTGTATCTGATCGCTTTATCTTCGCTTGTTCATTTTGCAAATTGCTGCGGTTGCTCAGAATCACCTTGGCGATTGCAGCATCTACTTCATCCTGCAGATGCTTCGTGTCGATTCCTTCTTTACGCAAATAACGCTTCACAATATGCCATGCATTCGACCCTTCTCTAGTAGCAGATGGAAGTTCTTCAAACTCTTTCTGTAGGTCCGGAAAATCCCAGGGAGCATCGTATTGGACAAAGTTATAAACTGCCGGATCAGTATCGATTCCCACTTCGCTAGGGTACTCCACCTTAGCTATCTGTATCAGCGGGTGATCATATACATACACACGCAAAGGATCTATACATGTTACTACCACGTAGAAACCAATGCGAAATTTGTGATTGTCTAGCAGCAACGGCTCCACATACTGGTCCACCACCACTGCCTTTCCCTTAAACACACTCGATTGCAGTTTGGATTGCAAGTCCGCATTGGTGACAAAAACCTCCGCAAATTTGGTTGAGTCATTATCTCCGTTAGCAGTACGTTCACGCAGCAAAAAGCGCTGATACACGTGTGGATCATATTCGCGCTTGGGCGAGGAAATAGATTTCTTGTGCACCTCCTTGTACGCGTTAGTCAGTTGTGCTTTATCGCGGGGAAGCTCAAAATGTCCTGGTACAAAATCATAAAAGTATTTGCCGTGTTCCTTCTGTAACGTCGAGAAGTGTTGGTTGAGTGCGTCAAGCGATATGAGCTTGTCAGCCCCTGGCAGACGGTTCACCTTGGCGTGGAATTCGTACGGGAGCTCCAGTTCTGCGGACGGTGGGAGAGCGTTGACACTCCACACGATGTCAAATGATGCGCTATCGGACAGCAGCTTCTTCCACGAAGCCTTACCGTCTGCGGGTTGAAATTGCGAGATGCCCAACGACTCAAACTGCTGAATCACCAGCTTTGGATATTGTTGCTGCGTCATTTCAGGTAAGTAGTACCGCGCAAATGTGCGTGGGGACGCAATGGTGGAGACGTTGACGCATGCAACTAGCACGGGTAGAGTCAAAAGTGTTGCGAACGGTAGCGAAACTATCGCCACCATCTTTCCTAGAGAAAAAATGGGATCTACAAATTGTTTGTAACTACTTAAGAGCGCAAAGTAATTATTTCGGGTTATGTCTGATGTAGTATATATGCGTGGATGTCTTTAACACTATCACATGTGCTCTCTTCGTTGTCTTCCTCACCTTTAATAAAGCTTGGGAATTTGAATAACTGCTTCGCGAAAGGTCTTAAAGGAGGCGAGATCTGGAAACAGCAACTGCTTCAGTGCGGACTCGAATGTAGCAGTGGGCGCGATAATGTCACACTTCTGCGGGACAAGCGCTGCTAATGCGTTGGAGTGGTAACCTTGACGTTGTTTGTGCTTGGGGCTTCGATCACAAATCACATAAAGCTTCCTTCGCCGGCGTACAATCTTGCAGCCGTCGCATATGCGCTTCACAGACGAGCGGACTTTCATCGTTATTTGGTGGCCCTGGTTCTTTTTACTTTTGACGATATTTATTGCTGAAATAACTGTGGAAGTATACCGGTAGTGTCAAAAATGCATGAGATAGTTATGATGCAAGAAATCGGACGCAATGCCGGAGCAGTAGTAAAACTTGTAGAGCATTAGATGATTTTCGCTTCCACTGATTAGCAAATGTACACATTGATGTACGGTTAACCCAACTTCCTTTTCACTGTGTCCGCCGATGTTCGACCCACTTGGCCACTTTGTCGAAACCTATGCCCACGACGGTACCAATGACAAATATGAGCCCCATGGAGCTCGCGAACTCAAAAGCTGTCACCATAATTCTCTCCGTCTTCGTCTGATCATCCTTGTACCAACCATCAGTTAGTAATTTCCTCTTAGTCCATACTTCGTGAGCCAGAAAAGAAGATACGCCGACTGTCAGCACGCGGACCATTAGCGGTCTCTTCCCACGCATGTCAACTATCGAAAACAATTAAATAAAGGGGAGTTCTCCAAAAAGGGGGAGAAAATTTAACTTATTTCCCAAATGGGGGGAGAATTTAAATTTTAAACATATGATTGAAATATATAGGGTCAGCCTGCGGTAACACCCCCCCCCTTTACTGCGGTCACAGCCTCCTCCCTTTTATGTGAGGGGTGTGCAGACTTTCCCTATATATTTAAAATATATATGTATTTAAAAAGGGAAATTTTGCGGACACTCTAACCAATGCGCACGAAGAAAAAACCACTCGTTCGTGTTGCTATTTTATAAGCTATAAAGGGAGTCACGGTACTGTATCACTTATAACGTCTCTTCGAAGCAGCCTGGATGGCAATTGGTGCTCCTTTCTTGGCAAAGTTGAGCGTGTGCTGCGACCAGAGCGTGGTGGTCAAGAGCACGATGGCACCACACTGATAAAAGATGGCGAGCGGGATGGGCACACCGTGGAGTATCGTGGTAATTCCCAGCACCACTTGGCCCGACGCAGCAGTCACTGCCATGTTCAGCGCCGTGCGCGACTCTTGTGGTAACTGGTTCCAAATGTGTCGTAAAGCGTGTTATAATTGGGTCCAATAACGGGCCTTATTATAAGGCCTTATTATAGGACCTTATTATAGGGCCTGATTTAGGGGGGGCGATTACGGTCAGAATCGGTACGTAATCGTATAGGATGGTGGGTACCACGGCGTATACAGTTGCGTGTACAACCGTGGTGCACATAGTCAGGACATAGACAGGGCATAGGAAGATGGGAAGATTACGTACATGTACTCCGCGAACATCGACGAGTGGCGACGGACGACGGACAAATCAGGTCGACTGGTCGACGGAGGACGCTGGAACGGGTGGTTCTGATTGGTGGATATTAGGAAATTGGTAGTTCTTAGGATTTAAGCAATAATAAAGTTCTCCTTTTGCGTTCAACCCCTTGGACACTACAGGGACGGCACCTTTGCGCCTCCCCTACCTCTACGTATCTCTACGTCCCGGGCGGGAGCACCTAGTGTATTTTTGGCCCACCGGCAGGCGTAGAGTGTCAAGAACTCACTCCGCAACTCCGCCCGCTGTGTCAGCGGTTCTTCAGTAAAGTTTTTTTGGTTTGAGAGTGTGATTGAGCAGTGCTCTCACCTCTCCACGTTTGGTTCGCGTTTGGCCCCTAGAGTTCGGCTGCTGTAAGCGCCCCACGGGAACTCTAGGTGGATTAAGCAAAATTTACCCCCCTCCTCGTAGGTCTAGGCTAGGAATACATATATTTGGGTGTTCCTTTAGCTGTTTGAAGACTTAGAGGCTCCGTGATCGGGCAGTGAAGACTTCCACTGCCTGATCAAGTACCCCTTCGCCGATCAACACTTGATCGACACTCTGCAACTCGTGATCCGCGATCTACAACTCGCAGACCGCACCATCTTATACCTGAGCAACGTTTGGCACCTGATCAAGTCTGATCACCGCTGATCAACTACTTTTGGTGCCCGATCAAGCCTGATCAAGTCTGATCACCGCTGATCAACTACTTTTGGGTGCCCGATCAAGCCTGATCAAGTCTGATCACCGCTGATCAACTATTTTGGGTGCCCGATCAAGCCTGATCAAGTCTGATCACCGCTCATCAACTACTTTTGGTGCCCGACCAAGCCTGATCAAGTCTGACCACCGCTCATCAACTACTTTTTGTGCCTGATCAAGCCTGATCACAGCTGATCAACGACTTTCGGTTCCTGCCCAAGCCTGATCACTGCTGATCAAGCCTGTTCACACCTGATTTGAGCTCGATTACACCGGATCACGTCTGATCAGCACCTCGATCGACTCATTACAAGTTCCCCAATCTTGCATCAAGGAATTGCCGTGTCTACATCACCGCCACCTGGAGAGCGACCCACGCCTAAGCCGTCGGGTACACAAGGTGAGCAGAAACACAAGCAGTCAAGGACAACTGGAGGACCCCCTTCGTTAGTCGGCAGTCCGGGCGCCGTGGTACCGCCTGACCAAGCGTCAAAAACTTTGATCAGCCGCTCCACCACAATGGTGCGCGTGCCCGGATCTTTGGGTGACGCGGGATATTACCGCGATTCTACGCAAGACGGCGCTGATGTGAAAGTGAAAACGGAAGCGGAAGCAGAAGTGAAGATAAAGGTGGAAAAGGAGGAGGAGGTTGTGACGACGGAAGGCAGTTCGCCGTCGTCATGCCTGAAGAAGAAAGGAAATGCTGATCATCAGGACCTGTGGAGGAATATTGATGAAATAAAGGAGGAGAAGCCTCAACCACCTCCCGAGGCTCCTTCGGGAGCCCATGCGGGTCATAACGCAAGTTATGATCCGCCAAAAATATGTGTATATAATGATCCGTATTGGGATCCCGTGGTGAACTATTACAAGACCGACCAGCCGAAGGTGTTGATGAAGGCGCCTGGGTCGGAGAGCGACGAAAGTCGATCAAGTACACCACCAACGGAGGCCGATCTGGTGAGAACGTTTTACCGAAAGGTTTATAAAGGAAACTGGAAGATTCTTATTGACGAATTCAATCATGAGCCTACTTGGGGTCATGATCAGCGGGAAGATGAACGGACCAGTCGATCAGCCAGTTACGGATGGGAGGTACAAGTTCACAATCGTACTGAGGCTAACACGCCTGATCAAGCAGGAAGGTCTGACGACAGGCGCCTAAGATGCTGAAGAGGTGTTTGATCAGGATCCAGAAGATCTGTCAGAAGCTACCCAGCAGTTGTTTCATCTATTGCTACCTATCGTGGGTCAAACCACTAAGTTGGAACCCTCGCACTCTCCGTTGAAGATTGAAGCAGGTCCGTCAAACAACGCAGCAGAACAGACGGGATCATCGTGCTACGAATCTGCCCCTTCTGAAGGCGATGAATTTGAAGCGGAGTCGAGTAGTGTCGGGAGTATAGAGCCCAAGATCACCAGAATGACAGTTTGCTAGAAGGATAAATCCAAGTTTTCAGCTATCAAGATGGAACCTCAATGGATCAAAGCAGAAGATGATCAAGTATCACAAAGCCCACAGCTGCAGACATTCTTTGATAAGGCTATGGAGAAGTTTCTGGATGAAGAAAGACGCAAGCTGACACCGGGGGTCGTCGGCGGAAAAAAACCGCCAGCTAAAGATTGGAAGAGCGGCGTCGATCAAGGACGTTGACATGGAATCTGTGCATTCACTGCGTCAGCAGCACTCGAAGCCAGAAAGATCGGCAACGGTCAAGGACGTTGACATGGAATCGGTATATTCGCTCCATGATCAACGATCCCAGAGCGAGTACATTGACCCAGATGAGCCGATCACACTACAACGACGAGCCACCGTTGCGTCCGCACATACTGGGATGCCTGATCAACAGACGATTCCCAGGATTCGGATGTCTGCGATCAGTGATCTAAAAGAATTTTCGGGAAAGGAAGGGGATGAAGATCAAGCGCGGAATTGGATTAGTCGCTTCAAGTCAGCATTTATGCCGGATCAAGCTTCTGATCCTGAAAAGTGTCTAATCCTAGGAGATTTACTAAAAGGACCAGCGCGCAATTGGCATCGCCAGCTGAGTAGAAGCACTCGATCAAGTTGGAAAAATCTTGTGGATGAGTTTGAAGTGAAATATTGTGGAAGTGGACAATCGGCATCCCGCCAGCACTATTATACGAAGCAGCGGTCGGATGAAAGCCCAATCGAATATTTGCACCGGTTGAATGTGGCGGGATTGCGAGCCAAGTTGCCGATCCGGGATGGATCGCCCACGACTTTACGTGAACATGTACAACATCTCTTGGATACATTGGCCAATCGCGAGCTCGCTGATCAACTGGCGCTTTTGCGGTTGGACACCGCGGAAGACCTGGAAGATACATTGCGGGCGTATGCACGTAATAGGTGGTACCAGCCAACGGCGGCCGTAGGTACCAGCCGATTCCGCCAGAAATTCGGCGATGATCGTGCACCGGCCCCAGCGCGAAAGCCCGAAGCAGTACGCGCGATCAAGGTGTCGTCTGGAAGTGAAGAATCAAGTGCCGACGCCAGTGGAAGCGATGGAGATCAGCGCCGTTACATGATTGCTGATATACGCGACCAACCAGGGGCGCTCGATCAGCCTAGCGAGTCCCGATCGGGTAATCGAAGTGATTTAAGTGCAGTCGATCAAGGGGCGGTGAAGAAATGCAGTCATTGTGGGTCGATCAGGCACGATAATCTTCGTTGCTGGAAGCGCCTGACCTGTCTCAAGTGTGGCAAGAAGGGACATTCGACCGATCATTGTTTATACGTCTGTCGAGCCTGTGGCGAAGTTCACGATGCGGGCAAGTGCCCTATGGAAGAGTTTTACAACCGCATCCGCAAGTGGTACAATCCCACCAAGCATGCTGGAATGCTGCCCAAGGAAGCTGAAGATTTGTTAAACTACGACGCTCGCCAGGTTGGAATCTGGTACGAGACGAGCGTTCTGGTTTGTGTATTTTTGCATATGTGGATAAAAAGAGGGCTGATCAAGCAGCAGAAAGAGATAATGATAAATGTGGTGAAGTGTACCACAAATTTGGTCACTTTTGGTCAAGGCAGTTGGTCGAGTTTCCGATTGGTCTAAACAAGGGGGGCTATTTAGCCTATCAGATTCAAGGAGTATCAAGAACGCCGGTCTTGGGTGAGTCACCTGACATTGGGTATTTTACATAATTTTGTGTGGGTACATTAGGGACCATAGGGAGGTAGTATTATTGGTTAGTTGTGGTTTTTCCAAGTAAGAGTCTTTTGGTTGCGGTTTTTCCAAGTCTACACCGCAGCAAGGGGTCGCCGTTCTTCTTTTCACGTACACTAGTCGCCTCCTCCCGCCGCGGAGTGTTTGGGGGAAGAGGGTTGAATTATCCCCTCTCGCCTATTATACCCGGTTTGGACGCGCCGCACGCGCACTTTGGCCACCGGAAGTCCCTCGACGGGAGTACGATTTGGCGATCTCGACACTTAGACTCAAGTACGTTTGGAACGTGCTATTCACTGGATTGGTCATTACGTGGAGATATCGTTTGTGGAGTTTCACAGGCATATTGGGTCTTCACGTGGACATATTGGCTCATTGTAACATTGGTTGGAGTTTAGACCGGTTTTGGTCTTCTCTCATATTGGTCAGGGGCTAGACCAGTTGGTTGGTCTACCCTCTATTATTTCGTATTGGTCAGGTCTAGATCTTTTGGACGATCGACCTATTGGAATTTATCTTTTGGAAGTGTTTCTGGTCTGTACGTACCTGGGGTGAAGAGTTCCGCCCTAGGTACACCTAGCCAGCACGGTCTCATATTCAAGACAGAATCAGATCGATCTGCGATCCCGATCCACCGAGTGTGTAACTAGCCCATTCCATCGGGTACACAAGGTGAGATGAACTTAAGTGAATCGGACCAAGTGTCTTTGGATGATGACCGGTCGTCTGCCAGCAGCGGACGATCGGACCAGATTTCGAGTGGAGGTCCGCGGGGTACCCCCCCCCCCGTAAGTTGGAAGGCTGGGCACGATGGTGGTGGTCAGGTTGTCGATACAAATGTATTCAATTTCGAACTTGACTCCACAATAATGGTGCGCGTGCCCGGATTCGAACCAGGGATATCACCGCGAGGTGTCATCAAAGATTGAATTTGAAGATTTGAATTTGGAATCGTTCTGGAGAGGGCGTAAGGAAAGGCTACCACCTTACGTCTTCGTTTTCGATAAAGATGGCGATGTCCGGTCTGGCCTGGTGGAGGACCAGATCGGGATTAATAATTTTTTCCCTCCCCAAAAGGCTCCCACTGGAGCCGATCGGGACTATAGCAAGTCCTGCTATAGTCGCGGAAAGGATCAGGACCTTGGTCCTGATCCTATGTACGTGCATAAAAAAGTTGATGGAAAATCAAAAGACGAAAAATACTTGGAGGCTGTTCAGAACGATCAGACCAACCTCCCCAAGGTCCCCAAGTTCCTCAAGATTCCCAAGAAAGGGTTGGGAATGCCGGCCGACGAAGACGACCTCGAAGAAAAGTCGCAAGTCGGAGATGGAGGCATCACTGAAAAGGACCTAAACAAGATGTATTACATTTTTGAGCTGAAACGATTTGTTCGCTTTGACGTGGTCTTTCGGGTGTTGAACCTCCAGATCCCCGACCATCTTCTCGGTCCCACTACCGAGCCGATCCAGAGTGATCGCCCATTACTGTTGGTGAAGAACTTGGTGGCGATGTTGGCGGAGGTTGGCATTAAAATGCAGAACCCCGCCGATTTACAAAAACTATTTGAATTTGAGACTTGGAGGCTGAAATCGTCGATGTCGACCTTCCACGACCATTTGGTCCCACTGGTGGGTGCGGTTCGCCGCCCAACTCCCACCGCAGCAGTGAAGGTCGTTGAAGCCTCCAAAGCGCTTGTCGACATTGGTTCTGATGACGAATCGGTTTATCAGTCTCCACCGGCCTCAAGCAGCTCATCAGAGTTGGAGACCTGTGTCGAGCGGATGACCTGGGGGCGGACCATGCCCAGCCTGAACAAAAAAGGGACATGCGGCAGCAAAGGGCTGCTTGCCAGTCGGGGCTCCAGCAGCCACCACAGGCCTCAGTTCCGCAAAAGGAGGGTGTCAACACGTTGCCCATGACTCCAGCTAACGTCTAAGCCATGTTTGAGACGATGATGGAACGTTTCATGGAAGACCGGGTTAGACCACCTCTGCGCCCACATGACCAAGACCGGTCTACCCATCAAAGTGCCAATGTTTGCCGAGATGTGGATATGGAATCGGTAACATCTGTGGACAATCCCACTCAAAGTGATAAGCAAGGCGGCAAAGGGAAGCGCAAGCCGCAACCGGCCAGACCGCGTAGACCAAGCAAGACAAGTGACTGTGGCATGGAGTCGTTCGGCGGTCTTGACGACCACTGTGGGTCAGACGGTACGGGCGCTGGCAAGCCACGCAAGGCTAACCTAGTCTCCACTACTGCTTACGACTTTGGATCTGCTGCGATTCCGCGCATCCGTATGGCCGCGACGACCGACCTCAAGGACTTCACCGGCAAGGATGCTGATGAAGACCAGGCCCGGTCTTGATTCTGTCGGGTCAAGTCTGCGTTCCTGTGAGACCAGACCCCGAAAAGTGAAAGGTGTCTGATATTCCGGGATTTGTTGAAAGGGCCGGCTGCCAAATGGATCCAACAGTTACGTCGGGATGTCCGGTTAGACTGGGACCAGCTATGTGCAGAGTTTGAAGGGCAATATTGTAACTCCGGATTTTCGAGTGCCCGCAAGTATCACCATATGCTGAAGCGGAGCGACGAGACACCGATCGAGTATTTGCATCAGTTGAACGTGGCTGCACTTCGTGCCGGCATAACAATTAAAGAGAATAACCCGCCGAACGGTGCTGCTCTGGAATATGTGGGTCACTACATTAGTACCCTGGACGATCAAGAACTGGCGGACCAGCTTACTCTGCTGCGTCTTAGGGACGCGGGTGAAGTTGAACAGACTCTACGGACTCTACAGCAGTCGCGTAGCATGAGGACGAAGGGTGCTGGTGGATCAGGTCGCTACCGATCCAAGACCCAGACCCAGACCGATCCGGTCAAGAGACCCTGGACCAGACCGACCCGAGCGTTCAAGGCAATCGTAGCCGAAGACAGCACGGGATCGGAAGGGGAAAGTGGAAGTCAATCCAGCCAAGAGTCATCGGATGAAGACCAGTATCGTTACGTCTATGTTGCGGGACCTGCCCCAAAGACCAGGTCGAAGCCCGACCAGGTAGACCGGAAGGGAAGGAACGGAAGCAAGTCCGATCCGGACTGACCTCGTCAGAAGTGCTCCCACTGTGGGTTGAGCAAACATGATGGTCCAAACTTCTGGAAAAAGATGGTGTGCAAGAAGTGCGAGAGACGCGGCCACCCGACTGACCACTGCCTTTTCGTATGCAAGTCATGTGGAGAGATCCACGAGGCCGGCCACTGCAAGATTGAAGAATTTCTTAACATGATACGCAAGTGGTACATGCCGGACAAGCACGTGGAGATGCTGCCGCCGGATGCGGAAAAGATGTTAAACTAGAACGCTCGCCAGGTTGGAATCTGGATCGAGCCGAGCGTTCTACGTTTCACATCTATGCATATGTCGGCAAGGAGGATAAGACCGACAATACACGTTCTATTCCAAATTGCGTCGACCCAGACCATCCGGTCTACAGTCTGAAGACCGATGAGTACTCCCGGACCAAGGTGGTTATGCAGTTGAACTTGCTGCCGGGAGAATCCCGCGGATACTGGAAGTATCACGCGCATGATAAATGGTTCAAGCAGGCGAAAGCCTGTGGCAAGATTAATAACCAGAAAGCGACGATGTTGTTCGACTCTGGAGCTGAAGTCTCGATAATCGATTCCGCCTTTGCTCGTAAGTTCGGATGTCGTATAGACGATACCCAGAGACAAGAATGCGTCGGGATCGGTGAAAACTCATATATATGACCGAAGGAAGACCGCGTGTGAAAATTACTTTGTCGGGATCGCTGGTCTACTTTTTCAGCGCTTGGGTTGGCAAGCTGGCTGGTCAAGACGCTTTACTAGGTATGGATTTCATGGTCCCAGCCGGTATTCGCCTAGACCTGTCACATGGAGTGCTTACACTCCCGGATGAGGTCCAGGTCCAGTTGACAGGTCGAAGGTCTCTGTATGGTTCGTATACCGATCTGGTCCGGTGGGACCAAGACCTCACTATCCCGGTCGGTCGGTCTGCCGATACCCCGGTCGAGAAAGGTTTTCGTTCGAGGAAGTTATGGTTGACCAGGGGCGATCGGTGGGTCCCGACCTTCGTAAAGAGTGCTGGTCGACGTGATTTTGTCGGTGTTACCAATATCGGTGACAAGCCGCTGACACTGGACAGTAACACTATTGTCGGTATGTGGTTAGCAGAAGGGAAGGTACCAAGGAAGATGGGGTTCGTCTCTATTGGATCGAGGCGGTATGTCGAGTGGCAAAACCTGGCGTACCAATCGACCACCGATCTTATCAGCGATGATGGGTCGGTGGAAGAGGATACCTCACCTTTAGTGGAAAGACCAAGTTATGTCACCCCAAGAAAGATGTTGGTCCGAAGAAAGGCGCCGCAGTCACCAGGAACGGTGGACCATCAAGTAGACGAGCCAAGGTTAGTCAACGTGGTGTCAGCACAAGACCAGGCGACAGCGGAGCAAAAAACGGAAGAAGGGGGACATGAAATTGCTAGGTCGGACCAGGACGGTGTTCCTAATCAGACCGATATCAGTGAAGGACAGCCCGTCGATAAAGACCAGGGGCGTTCAGCCGGTCCAGATGGTCCAGGTGATATCGCCCCAGAAGATGAACAAGTCTGTATACATGAAGGCGGGGAACAGTATATTCAGGAGCTGGAAAGCCAGATGGCAGTCCTCCCGGAAGTGTCTGCCGACTCGCCCAAAGTAACAATGGATGATTTACAAGTGGGTGATAAAGACCTTAACAGTCCAGACCAGATCGAGCAGTTGAAGAGTATCATATGGAAGAAAAGACATCTGCTGATCGGAAAGGGCAACGCCTTACCACCTGCATCCCGTGGTGCGATTTGCGATATTGACGTGGGAGATTCCAAGCCGATTGCCCAGCGATGTCGACGCGTGGCGCCACAGTGCCGTGAAAAGCTTTCTGATCTCATTAAAGGACTGTTGGGCACCAAGATTATTAGACCGTCGACCTCGCCATGGGCCTCGATGATCGTAATTGCTATCAAGAAGAACGGCGTTGACATTAGACTGTGCATCGACTATCGGCTGGTAAACCGGTTGACTAAACTCATGGTGTACCCGATGCCGCTGATTAATGATCTGTTGGAAGACCTCGACAAGACCTTGTGGTATTGTTCGCTAGATATGGCAAGTGGATTTTGGGTGGTCTCGATGACATATCGAGCCCATGAGATTTCCGCATTTGTGACGCCGTTTGATCTTTTCGAGTGGAATCGTATGCCGTTCGGTCTGAAGAACGCGCCCCAGATCTATCAAAGGCTGATAGACAACGCATTGTACGGACACTTCAAGATCAAGACCGATCGGGACCCTGTTGAAATTTATGATGTGTTTAAAGAGGGTGAACCCGATCGGGAAAGAGGACCGTCCGTTCTAGGGAGGCGGTCGTACATCGACGACATTCTGATACCTGCCTCGTCATGGAACGATCTGTGCGAGAAGGTTGAACGATTGTTGGAGACATGCGACCGCTGGAACCTGTCTATCAGTGCCGTGAAAAGTTTTTGGGGTCTGTCCAAGGTCGCATATTTAGGCCATATGGTCTCGAAAAATGGTCTAGAGGCTAATCCCAAGGACCTGGTTTCGCTGAGTAACCTCCCGTTCCCCAGATCGCTGAAGGCAATGCAGTCCTTCCTGGGAAGCTTGAACTATTATAACCGATTCATTGAAGACGTTGCTATCTACGCGGCTGTGCTATACGAGCTCCGGGAAGTTGACTATCATATGTTGCGCGAAGGAGATCGGGCAACTTTACAGGAGGGCGCCGACTCTGGTCTTGCTGCAGTTTGTCCGCAAGTGGAGGCCGAAGATCATATGAAGCGTGCACAGTTTGCCTTTGGTATGTTGAAGGTTAAGATGGCGACGGCACCGATTCTCAAGCATTTCGCTCCCGAAAAAGTGCCGAACATTATTGTATATGCCAGTAAGTGGGCTATCACGGCCACTCTAGTACAAGATCATGATGGTGTGTACCATCCAGTCACGTTTACGAGCCGGACACTAAAACCAAATGAAGTGAACTATGGAATTGTCGAGAAAGAAGTTCTGACGTTGCTACGAATTCTGGATGTGTGTTACAACCTGATGGTCGGCCGACCTATAAAGGTCCTGTCAAGACGGTCTACTTTGGCCTGGATACTATCAGCCAATGGGATGGACGGACGTCTAGGAAGATGGTCGGCGGTCTTGTCGCAGTGGACCCTCGAGGTCGTTAAGTGCACCGGGGGCGAAGAAGAGATATTGGGCACATTAGCTGCCAGTATCACCCCTCGGTCTGAAGTCGACGAGGCATTGATAGCGATTGCCCCGAGAAAGCAACCTCGGCAGTCAGTTTCGAGACCGCCACCGACCGTCGACCATGATGAAGAGCTCTTGGTCTTAAGTTTTGACGGATCAGCAAGCGTGAAGAAGAAGGTCGGTGCCTATAGTGCCATATTGTGGAAGTTGCCACAATGGTCTATAGTTGCAGCCACTGCCGAGTTCACGCCGGATATTACTGTTAACGAGGCGGAGTACCAAGGTCTACTTCTATGTCTGGACCTGCTGTCGTCGCAAGAGAAGGGGCGAGTCATCATATGTGGTGACTCCAACCTAGTGATCAGGCAGATCACCGGAGAGATCGACTGCAAGGCTCCACGACTAAGGACGATAAATGATCGAGTAATGAAGGCATTGAAGGACCACCCCAACCACGATCTATTGCACGTGAAACGGGACTGGAACAGAAGCGACGACTACCTCGCGACCAAGGCCATGCAAGACCAGACCGGGGCTACGATCACCGAGAAGGCCGTTCTGGGTGAATTGGTGAATATAGACAGGCTCCCAGAGGTGATCGGACCCAAGAACGCCCCATTCCAGGTGCATGTGATGGTCGAGACTAGATCGAAAGCTCGGAAGTCTCACCGACCGTTCCCGAAGGAAAGTTTGAACGAATATGCAGTGCAGCAGTTAAGGATGGAACGGATCCTCAAGGCACAGGACGAAGAAGAATTGATTATGAACCTCAAGACCTACCTGCGTGGTAAACTGTCCAAGTTGACGAACGATCAAGCGAAAGAGTGCATCAAGATCGCGGATAGCTACGAAGTGGATGATAATGGATTATTGTATTACTGCCGCGATGCCGACCAAGACAGTGCAGACCGGGACCGACTGGCGAAATTAGTGATCCCCGAGTTGCTGCAGCCGGATGTCCTTCATAACTATCACGTGAGTCGAGAAGGGGGACATCAGGGCATAGGCAGGACCTGTCACAAGATCAGGTCCCACTTCCACTGGAGAGGTCTTTTCCGCAGTGTGCAGAAATATGTGAGTTGTTGCACGGATTGCGAGACCGGAAAGGGTAGACCGGTAATCAAGGGGCGATCGCCCGGAAATATCGAAGCTACCTACCCTTTCCAGGTTATAGCGATGGACCACATACCGTCACTGCCTAGATCGACGCGCGGCAGCACTGAGCTGCTGATCTGGGTAGACCTGTTCACTGGTATAGTTATTGCGAAGGCAAGTGCATCTCGGTCTGCGGAGCAGATTGCCCAGAGCTACGAAGAATGTGTGTTCCGAAGATTCGGCGCCAGCGAGGTCATCAGACACGATCGGGAACCCGGTTTTATGGCCGAGGTGTTCTGGTCGTTCAATAACATGCTGGGCCAGAAACAGAGTCCGACGATGGCATATCGTCCGCAAGCAAATGTATCGGCGGAACGCATGGTGCAGAGCATAACGAGGGCGATCAAGATGTACGTTGATGACCCAGACCAGCAAGATTGGGACGAGTATGCAGAAAGGCTGGTGTTTGTACTCAACTCGTCGACCGATCGGGTCCGAGGAGAAACGCCTTTTTATCTGGCATATGGATGGGACCCTCGGTCGACATTGGAAGCTGCGATACCTATCGGTTGCACCCGGACCCGTGATCGCGATGCTCGACGCTGGCGCATGCAGGTCCAGAAACACTACCAGCATGCAAAAGAAGTCGTCAACGAAAAGCTTCGTCAGGCCACACAAGACCGGGCAGACCGGACCAATGACCAGGTCCGACCCCACGGTATAGAACCAGGGGCGAGGGTATGGCTATACCTAGACCGAGTGAAAGAGGGCTATGCGAAGAAGCTGGCTCACATGTGGCACGGACCTTCCATGTTGCCGAGCTGATCGGTGAGCACGCTGCCCGTATAGTAACAACTGGTACAGATTACAAGGTCTTCCCGATCGTGCATGTGTCCAAGTTGAAGCTGGTCCGAGAATTTCCTGATCGACCCAAAACTCCCTGTCTGGTAGACGAAGAAAAAAGATTTGATTTTGATGAAGCGTTACTGCCGGAGGACAGTTGGTAACGACCATTAGAGGAAGACGAGTTTGAAGTGGAGAAGGTCTTGGATGTTCGGTAGACCAAGAAGACCAGGTTCGGTCGGACTCACCGAGGGTACCTGGTCCGATGGAAGGACCATGATGAATCAACTTGGGTCGACGAGCTCGACTTGAATTGTGGGGCTCTTCTACGAGAGTTCGAACGAGAACGAGTCAGTCGTAATAGCTTCGCAGTGATACAGACTCATGAAGACCAAGACCAAGACACGCAGTAGCATCGGTCGGTCTAGACCGGTGTGAAGATGTGGAAGGTCCGGAGTTGATGTGAAATTGTGATGAAATGTGACGGATTGGGATAGCGGAATGATGAATGTGATGACTATTTTTGTGATGGGAGTGGAACGTTTACGATAACGTGTTCGGTGCAACTATGGAGAAAGTGGTAAAATTAGTTCAAGTGATTTGACGATCGGACATATGAAAAGAAATGATGACATGTATTTCGAGTTATCTAGTCGACTACCTGCGACTTCACTTGCTATCGCCCCACAGACGGCCGATGAACATCGACGGATGATTTTTCACTTGGTCCTGAAACTGGTTACGCCAGGGGTCCTTCCGGTCAAGCTGGACCAAGGCATCCTTGAGGTCCGCGACCGAACCAGCGCAATCAAGACCGGGGTACCATATGCCGTCGTCGGCCAGCAGTCTGGTCTTCTCAACGCTACGCCTCGGCATGTGGAGGAACACCGGGTACAAGAATACGTCGACGTCACACTCGCGGGCTCGCATCCCGTCCAAAATGTACTGGCACAGGGACTGCCAAGCCTCTCCCGCCCGAATTCGACGTCGCTTGCGCTTGCTCTGGAACGTCGCCAGGCCCGGATCTTGTCGCACCCGGTCGGGGGGAAGCACCAAGTAGTGGGACGCTTCCCAAATTGCTTGGCCGTGGATCTTGTTGAAATTCTTCACCCGGCCTAGCAAAGTGCCGATCCACGGATTCAAGTGGAACACAAGTCCTATATTGGGGTGTTCGAAAAATTTTCATGGTTCATCTCCGTATAGGCGGGAGATCTGCGCCGAAGTAATCAAGTCCGCCCTCCATGCAGACGCGGCAGGGGTTTTCTTGGCCGGTGGAAAGAGCCAGAGGTCCGGACGGGAGAAAGACCGGGACAGAAGCTGCTTGGTCAGGGTAGACCGGCGCAAACAGCCGATTTGCCCCGACGACCACGGCAAAGTGATTTCGTCCGCGGCGGAAGGGAGCTGGTGTAAACTGCCATGTTCTTCAGTAGAGCGTACTTGTGAAGCTTGGATTTCCCGGGGAGAACCGAGGGCGCCGGCTTCGCTGGTGCCGACACTGGTGTGGCGTCACTTGGCAAACCGGTCTTCTGTTATGACCCCAATGTCGACGCCACTTGGATGAAACTCTCACGCAAATTCGTTCGTGACTTGGACTGGATGGCGACCATAAACTCGGAATCGCAAGACCCTTCGCTGGAGTCCTCCTCGGACGAGACCCCTGTGTGCTTGGTGCAAGTTGCAGTACGGCGCGAGGGTGCTCGACCTTCCGAGGGGCTGTAGATCTCGCCCGTGTCCGAGTCCGAGTCCATAAGAAGCGCCTGTGTCTTGGCTCGCTTATGAGGCACTGCACGCTTTCCCTCGAGTCTGGGTTCGCGCGCAGTGCCCCGCGCCCTCGGGCTACCCGGCGCGTCCGCGCGCTTCTTTGATTTGTGTGCAATTTCGTGCTGCTGAATAACAGCCAATGAACGGTGTCGGTCTTGGTCCTGCTGCAAGCGGTCTTGGTCTTGCTTCGAGGCGACTAAGGTTGCCGACGCAGACCAATCTATGCTGGAGGAAGCAGTCGAACACGGATGCAGCAAGTTCATCAAGCGCTGGCGGCACTGGTCTAGTGCCACCTGACGACGACCCGACTCTAGCGTCCAAGCGTCTGACTTGTCTTGATAAGACGGTACCTTCCCGGTCTGGTCTTGAGTGGAAATTTGAAGCTCGGCAATGCGTCGCGCGAAGTCGTCGCCTTGCATGCGCAGTGAGGTCGCGTCAAACTGTCCGTCCAGCTGCTGCCGGAGAACAAGTGCAAGTTGATCCCCGAGATGGGACTGATTGGCCTCCAGACGGGAAAGCTTATGACGCGCGCTTACCATCTCCTCTAAAATTGGTCGAAGCTGGTCAACATGATCGTCGGACTGCC